>VZTV01027020.1:14332-39697 GCA_013400875.1 Anhinga rufa
CCCGACGGGGACCGACACAGCCCGCCCCGGGGTCCCCCAGCCCCGACGGGACCCGACACAGCCTGCCCCGGGGTTCCCCGTTCCGGCCCCGGAGTCCCCCAGCCCCGCCGGGACCCGACACAGCCCGCCCCGGGGTCCCCCATCCCCGCCCCGGGGTCCCTCAGCCCCGACGGGGACGCGCCGCGGTGCCCGCCCGGGTGTCCCCGACGGCTGTGACAGCGTCCCCGCAGGGACAGGACGGGACGGGAGGACGCTGCTGCCGTCCCTGCGGGGTTCGGGGACGCGGGTGTGCTCGCCGCAAGCGGGGAGAAGCCTCATCAGGCTCTCGCCGGAGGGATTTCAGGAGGGATTTCGTTGCGCGGGGAAGTGCCCAGCTGGGAGGGCAGCCTGGAGGCCGGCTCCCGGCTCTGTTTGTTTATTTTTTCATGCCTAGAGTCATTAATTTGTGAGCGTTGGGCAGCGCGTTGGGGAGGGAGGCGCGAGGAGGCGGTGGTCCACGCGATGCCATCCAGCCTGTGTCTCCCAGCCGGTTGCTGGCAGCTCTGGTCCGCCTGGGAAGTGACCCGAGACAGATCCCAGTGAAATGCTCTCCCTTCCCATAGCATTTCTAGGGCAAAAGGCTGTTGGGCAGCGAGTTGAACCCCCTGGCCGCAGCTTGGGTCAGGTGGATGTGCAACCACAGCAGAGATGGGGCTGCAACACCCTTCCAGAGAGCAGAGAGGCAGAGCAGAGCTGGGTGGGCGCTGCCAGGGCAGCGGGGACGGGGCACCAGTCCCACCAGCTTCCCCGGGGAAGCTCCTGCTTGCACGGGTAAAGCATTTACAGCCCGGATCAGAGCGAGACTGACAGAAAGTTAGTAATGCTGGAAGCTTGCAATGTGGGGAGGTGAATTTTGGGAGCAAAAATAGAATTTTCTGTAGCCTCAGCCCAGTGACTCACTGTCACCGGCGGCGTTTGCTGCCGTTGTTGAAGTGAGCTCACGGGAGGGCTGCGGGTCTGGCCACAGCGGCGCAGAGGTGCGGTACAGACAGCATCGCCGGCGGTGGCACTATGAACCTGCTCTGCCCAAAATGCTGCTGACAGCTCTGGTGCCACGGGGCTGAAGGACCCACCAGGCTGCCATTGCTCAGGGGTTGCTCCAGGAGGCAGGACGGAAAGGGACCTGCTGCTGGTGGCATGGCGGCGGGAGCTGCAGCTGTTCAGAGCTCTCTTGTTAGCAATTTGTAAAGCATAGTGTAGCTGTTCTCAGGTTCTTTCATCTCCCGGAGGTGCGGGGAGCGGTGCCTGGGAGGCTCTGGCCAGCGCGGCTGCATGATGTGTGGGCCTCATCAGCACGGGGCTGCGCAGAGCTTTGAAGCTCTCCAGCGCTGCCTGATTAGCGCAGCGATGAAGGGCGATGTGGAGTTCGAGTGAGGGAACCATACCCTGGGGATTTGCTGCCTCTTCTTCGGCTCTACCTGAGACCAACTTGTCAGCGTGTAAAGGACCCACAAATTCCTCATTAACCATAATCCCAACTGGATGCAAATATTTGCTCCCCTTGGGAGCAGGGATGGGGATGTGAGACCGTTCTGCCTGGGAAGGGTGAAATATTCATCTCGGGATCATGAAAGGTCTGTCCTGGCTCTGGGTCCTGCATCCTGCTTGCTCCTGCACCCCAGCACCTGGTTAAATGGGCCAGTGCTAGGAAGGGATGCCACGTGTAAGAGCACGCAGGCTCTCTATATATCCCAGCTCTGCGGTGCTCCCAGGATGGAGTGGAGTCGGGGCGCTGCAGACGGTGTGATGGGGGGAGCAGGCAGAGGTTCAGCCCCAGCATCCCGCAGTATCTCGGGGTAACCCTTTGTGGATGGCGATGTGGAGAGCGTGTGCTCCCCGAGCTGCGATGCTCTGGGTGCAGAGCAGTGCTGACCACCCTGCAGCCAAATAATCCTGCCGGGGACTCTGGCAGGCTGCTTCCAGGAGCGTATGCCCTTTGCATGAGGGAAGGGCCTGTGCTTGTGTAGGACCTGAGCCGATCACCTTGGCTGCTGCTGCCTGCCCTCCTCTAAGATCACGCAGACCTCCCCGGCCGGGTGTCCAGACAGCCCTGCGCTGACCGTGCCAGCAGCAACATCGCCTTCGCAGCTGGGACTTGAAGCAGTCGCTTTATTGCAAGTAATAAACATGGGCCATTTCAGCAACACCCTTTCATGAGAAAGCCCACGAGTGCACAACAAAGCCCACTCTGGCTTAACCCAGTCGCTTGTTAGTGATGAAACAGAGCCAGGGCCTCCAAGGAGGAGGTGAGTGATGGGAGGGATGCGGCCCATGGTCCCCGGGCTGCCGGGGAGGGGGCAGCCCATGGCCCCTGTGCCCTGCCACCTGCTTAGGGATGATTTTGGATGAATGGGCTGCGACTACCACTCCGGGATTTGGCTTGGGCACGCGAGCCCGCGGCTCACTGCCTACCCAAACAGCCACGAGGGTGTTGCTGAGCTCGGTTTGACATCTGGTCGGGGGGATGCTCCCCCAGCAGCACAGTGTCCCCAGGCAGTGCAGGCAGGGCAGGAGGGGGCTTCCTCCAGCATGTCCCACCCCACTCTGCTGCCTCTCTCCCATGGGCACGTTCCACGTGGGATCACTGTCCCCGGGGTGTCTCTTGGCCCCGTGTTGATGCGGTGTTTTCCAGGGCAGGCGTGGGAAGGGCAGATGCTCCTGGCCGGCCAGGAGGGAACAGGCTGTTCCTGGCGTCCCGGGGCAGTTCCTGGGGAGGGAAAGGGAGAGCGGGATCCCACGGGAACGGCAGCAGGAGGGGGCTGTGGCCAAGCAGCAATTTCTCCAATGCTGTATGGGGCATCTGCAGCACTCAGGAGGTTGCTTTGCAGAGTGGCTGCTGAGCAGGAGGGGGCTCTTGATGGGTCCCCAGGTCTGCCCGGCTCTCAGCAGCTTTGGAGAACAACATGAGCCCTGGAGATAGCACCCATCTCACCCACCTTCTCCCCAACCACGTGAGCTGGCACAGCAGAGGCATTTCCAAACAAAGGCATTTCCAAAAGGCCTTTCCATCCAGCCTGCCGGTCTGAAACAGCCCCAAGCAATGGGGACAAGGTGGGGCGTTCCCTCACCCCCAGTTTGGGGAGGGCTGTGTATTTAAGCCCAGTGGCAGGGAAAAGCTGCAATGAGCCCAGGGCGATGAGGGCCCTGGGGGGCCCTGCAGGTGTGGGGAGAAGCAGAAAGCCCCGTGATGGCCGGACCCCACGGGCTGCACTGCCTGTGGAGAGTGGGGAGCCAGAGCGGAGGAGCAGCAGTCGTGGTGGTTTCCATGTGAGGAATGACTGCACGTCGCAGGGCTCTTCCGCTGGGAAAGACAGGCCGGGGCATTGCAACAGAGGGCTGCAAAATCACAGCTTGCCTGGAAGAAGGCAGTTTTTGGTGGGTTCCTGTGGTGGGAGGATGAGGAGCGCGGCGGGAGGCCGGTGGCTTGTTGCACGCCACCGTGCAGAGGTGGAGCTCATCACCGCAGGGTCTTGTGGGTGACAGACGTTTGCCTGGGCCCAAAGGCAGTTGTGTGTGGAAAAATACATGGGTTTGCAAGGAAAAAATCCACAGGTGGTTAATTAAAACTGAAAGCCCCCTTTCCCACCCTGACTGTGAGCCAGAGGTGTCCAGCACCATGTTTTGCCTTGACCTGCCCCAGGCAGCTCCCGCAAATCTCCGCTTGGGCAAGGGGCAGCAGGGAGCCGGGCACGCAGCCCCCAGAGGGTCCCACACCACCTGGGTGCTGGCGGGGGGACTGAGACCGCCTGGTGCATGCCAGTGTCTGCTGGGGAGGCCAGTGCTGAGCCTTGCCCTGGGCCAGAGCTGGAATTATCTTTTGTCCTTCATTAGGAGAAGAAATACTGCTGCAGCTGCACTGGCATCTAGTGACTGGTTAAATTAATTCCAGGGTTTTTATTGCCTCTGGCTATCCCAGACCTTTGTTTCTTGTTTCACGTTGTTAAAAGGGAGGGTTAGCCGGATCCCAGGGGGGCTTTTTCTCTCTGGTCAAAATAGTTCTGATGTTTTCGGCACACAGTATTATTGCCCATCTGCGGTGCCTCATTGTTAACGCAAAATAGTGGAAGTGGAGATGGCCTGTGGTCAAGTCGGCAAGGAGGCATGAGCCCTTGGGCCCAGCGTGACCACTTGCTTTGTTGAGCGGCCGTGGGCAAATCGCTCCGTCTCTAGGTGCAAGTTCAGCAGAAGGAGGGTGAAAACCTGGCCCCGTAGCAGCCGGTGGCGAAACTCCCACTATGTTTTATAAGCTGAGAATATTAAGTGGGGAGTCTCTCTTGGAGTCGTTTCCCTGCTGAGGTAGCAGAAACAGGTTTCAGCCAGTGACTTGTATTTCACCTTACGATTTCTCCCACGTGTGAATTGTTTTTGTTGCTGTGTTTCTGCCCTCTCCTTCCAGGGTGAGGATCTCCAGTGTGGGCTTTGCGGGCCAAACCTGGAGGTGCCATGGGATAGACGTCATTTGCTAATGAGGGAGGATCAGTTTAGGGGGTCAGAAAAAGACTCCAAACTGGGGAAATGTAGAGAAAGGGGTGTTGGGGAAAGGCAAGAGATACTCCGAGCAATGCTGTGGTCTCCCCTTCTCTGAGCATGTATTAACCAGGCAGCTGCTGCTCCCTTGCTCTGCTTCTGTGCAGTGAAAGGCAGCAAGGACCCCAGGCTATCCCCAGGGAGGACCATGAGAAAGGGCTGAGTGGGTTCCAGACCTTCCTGGTCTTTATCCCCCATTACTGATGGGCAGAGCCCTGGAGTGAGCAGAGAGAAAGAGGAAATGAGATTTTACCTGCCTGCAGCAGCCAGTCTAGAGCTGGTTACAACTCTCAGCAGAAACTGGAAAACCCCAGTGCAGTTGGAGAGGGCTGAGTGAGAGAATAATCTCGGCCCTGCTCCTGGTTCCAGTGCATGCAAAGAGGGAAGTGAGTCAGAGTGGCTCAATGATGTTTTTGGGACCCGTCGCTGCCATGCAAAGTGTAGCCAGCTACCCACCCACGTGCAGGCTTGGAGGGGTTAAGCCTTCTCCCGGCCGTGGATCCAGCTGGCTGGGCAAATGCCAGCCAGTGCACCAAGTCCGCCCGCCTGGGTCTGCAGTGCTAGCGCCGGGACGCAGCGCCCGTGTGCCATCCCACCACAGCTGCACTGCGCGGCATGGCAAGGCCACCCGCCGGGCAGGCTCCGGGGGCCGGGGCAGCCCCCTGGGGAAGGGTTAAGCGAAGATGAGTGGTGCCGATGCCAGGCTGGGTGTCCAGGTTCTCCCTTGGCGGAGGTCAGCGGTGGTTCATGGGAAAGGAAAAATTGGCAGCTGGGCCGGATGTCCCTGCATTTCCCCTCTTCCTGCAGCCGCCTGAACGACGTTCCTTATTTAGCTTTCCTGACGGACAGGAGGAATCTGATGGCGGAAACTGTCACTGCCTGATAACAGCTCAGGGACCCCTTTATGATGGGCGGCACGGCAGGGAACAGGGCAGCGCTCCTCCTCGCCGGGAGGGGAGAAGCGGGCAGCCAGGGCTGCCCTTTGCACCGGGTTTTCGGGGGCGGCTGCAGGGTGGGAGGGAAGGGCACTCATAGCCCTTCCCTTTGTGTTGGTTTCTGTACAGACCCCCTCAGTGCTATTTAAAAGACTCTCAAGGCCAAGAAATTATGGCATATATATATTACATTGGTGTTTTTTTCTTCTTTTCGGTGAGGCATCTGAGCTGGTGGAAAGGGCCATGGATGGGGAGAAGGGAGGCACATGGAGCAAAGCCACCCCGCCAAGGTCTGAGACCAATGAGGCTTTCAACTCACTGGCACTGAGGACGTAAAGGGCAGCCAAGGCTGGGTTGCTTCAGCAGGAGATGAGAGTGATGACCAGCGCCAGGAGTTGGGCACACACATCAGTACTGGGACCGGCTCCCATACAAGTGTGCTCTGACTGGGCAGATAAACACTGCAAAGGACATATTACTGCATGTTTTATTGTCCCCAGCTTTCTCTCCATAGAGGATGGCATCTTGCTAGTGTCTGAGCCATTCTCTCATATGTGCCCATGGTGACCAGCCCCAAAACCACAAAAGGTCCTGAAATACAGCCTGTATTTCAATGTATCCATTGATTTTTATCTTGCATCTGTGGAGGCCACCAGGCTGCTCCCATACCAATAAGAGCATTGTTTCCATGGCAATTAATGTATTTAAAAAGGGCAGAATGTACAGCGAGACTCTATTTTTTTTAAAGAGCAAGCCCTAAGCAAGGCAAGCCTTGCTGCTGGCCGTTGGACTCTTAGTCTGTGCAATGCACAGGTTGGTGTCGCTGTGCTCTGCTTTGGGATGCAGGGCACGGTGAGCTGGCTCAGCTGGGCTGGGTGGCACAGGGCTCACACAGACCTGTGCAAAGGCCACGCTGAAGCCTCGCAGCCCTGAGATCACCGGTCCTCTGCTGCTCAGAGAGTTTTGTGCTCCCTGGGGTGGTTAGAGCAGCATGCTCCAAGGTGCATGTCTGACCATTTCAGTTTTAGCTAAGCAATATTAAAAATCTCCCTGCAAGCCTGAAGACCTCAGGAGGAACTTGCAGGAGTTGTTTCTGTGCTCTCTGAGCAATATGACCAGGTCACCTACATGATCTTCCATGAGTTGCAGGATTGAGGTTTAGGTCATCAAACTATGCTGCTACCTCAGGACCAAATGCTTCTCACTTCAGCTAAGTTCAAATTCCTTTTGTGTTTGCTTTCTGTTATCAAGCAGCACAGGCAGGGAGATTGGTGTGATCGCTGTATCAGTCCATGTGTGTTCATATGTTGCTCTATCAGTGCCACAGGTGTATGCAAGGCTGGTAGACATGGGAAGGAAGCATGAGCTCCTGCCCCCAACCCCAGTGCACGTTTCAGATGGCTGTTCTGGGGGTGAGGTACACATGGGGGATAACAGGGCTTTACATCCTCCTGGCTATTCTGAGGCAGAAAAAAGCAGCAAAATTCATATTGCAAGTTATTTGTTTACAATTATACGTGTTTCTTGTGGTGTTGCTTCCTAGCATGATGCATAGTCGCCATTGCAGCGAAATGAGTTAACTTCCTGCTATACCTTCCTGGACAGGAGTCATCTCACCCAAGCCTGTCACGTAAAGGTTTAGTGTATAGCCTAAGTCACTTGCTCTACAGTCAGCAGCGGGGAGGAAGGCTTTTTTGGAAGCACTCCTCCCATCCTCAAAGAGGCATTGAAGAAATTGCCTTTGGGGTGGTGGCAGCTGAGACTGCTCCCAGCCTGCGTGGTGTCCGCACGCATGTGTGTCCCCAGGACCGGCACTGCCTCTCTGCCGGGTTACATTTCACCCCGCGATCACCCTCTTCCTTGCTGGCCGCCCTGGCTCCCTTCACTTCAGCAGCTTGCAGCCGCACAAGGGGACAGGCGCGGTCTGGTGGAGGGTAAAATGAAAGAGCAGCATCAACCAAAACAACCGATGGCCCCAGTCTCGGGAGACATGGCCAGGAGGAGGCTGGAAGGTAGTGGGATCATGCGGAGTGAGCAGTAGACAAAGGAAGGAAGTTTTTATTACTGGGCCAAATCCTGAAGTCCTTCAGTTGTATTTAGGCCAATGCCTCAATGACTTCAGTGGAGACTGGTCTGAGTAAAGAGAGAAGAAAGGGCTTCAGGATCTGGCCCCTGGGTAATTGTGTCACGTGGGAAGCTTATAAAGAATTTGCAAGCTCATGATGGCTTTCCTGACCACCCAGCGCCAGCCAGCGAGCAGTGCCTGTGGCAGCCAGGCTTCCCACCTGGGTCGCAGTCCCTTTTCATTCTGGGGACACAAAGTGCCCATCCGGCAGTGGGTTCACCATTTTGGCTGCTGGCAGGGCTTCATGGGGCTCAGCAGACCCGGCAGGGCCCAGCCAGGCGCAGCGAGTGGGGTAGTGGCTCCACAGGTTTGTGAAGGTCTTTCTGCATGTTCAAAAGTCTCAGGAGACCCGGCGGAGGGCTTTGGGTTCCTCCATCAGCTTTCTGAGTTATGGAGGCACATGGGCTCTTCATGTGGCAGGGAAGCCTGTAAAAGGTTTACTGGTTTCATGTGTTCCGCCCAAGAAGCTACAAAAAGTGCAGGGCTGCATAGCAGAGCCTAGAAACCCCTCCGCTGGTCTCCCTGCATGTGGAAGGTTCCGTGTCGGCTGGGGGAGGCATGTACGTGTCTGCGTAGACACACACGTGTGTGCTGACAGTGAGGGTCAGCTCAAGGCTTGGCTCTCCCTCTGTGACTTGTTTTCCCTATTTCTGAAATACTGGCGTCTGCTGAGATGGATGTTAGATATAGTGACATAAAAAAATAAATACTGACAAATGTAAGGGTTAAGTCAATAGTTTCCATGGATGACAGTAAATCTTGATATTTACTGAGGCAAGAAGGTTGGGCACGAACTGTGGTTTATACTCAGATTTGGAAACTGCCAGCTCAGAGTGATGGCAGCGAGCAAAATTGCATCTAGCAGAGGTGACGGCATACAGCGCCCACAGAAATCCATCACTTGCGTGTTGGGTTGCCCCGGCCTGAGCAGAGTCCCCAGTGAAGTGTAATTTGGTCTAAGTGGCCATCATCCCTTCAGCACACTGCAGAGCACAGCCCTTGGGAATCAAAGGGCAGAAGTTTAACGGCATGTCCCGAAAGCGTGGTGGCTGGCTGTAGCGCGGGATGCTCCCATGGGAGTTGCATGAATTCACACCAAGAAACTCCCCATGCTGCTGGGCAGGCAGTGTGCCGTCCTTGTGCGGGGATGAAACACAGGGGAAGCAACCACCTTGCCTGCAAATGGAGTTACCCAGCGACGCCTTTGTAAAGCAATTTAGCTAATGCAGTGTGCATCTGGGCCTGATGACTCCTCATTTGGTTTGTTGGTTGTTGCCAAACTATCAGATTCAGCAGGTCCTGGGCTGCTGTCAGTGCGTGCTGGCTCTGGCAGTAGCGCTGGGATGGGATTGGGGCATACCCTGTTCTTCCTCTCTTCCCTGTGCTGTGACATCCCAGTGCCCTGTTCTGGGCAGATGGGCTCAGACCTCAGTATGTGCCCCCTTGGGTGACAGTGCTGTGGTGGGATTTTCCCACTTGGTCAGGTAGATCCACCACACTTGCTTGCTCATGTGCTATGAGGACTAACGGAGGCAACCAGAAGGCATGGGTGGTAGCTTCATGTCCCCACTTTGAACACTTGAGGAGGGGTTTTGATGTCCCTCAAACCCCCTGTGTTGTAGGGAGGCGGGAACCTGTCCAACGATGTCGGGCACACCAGAATTGCGCCCAGGCCAAGACACGACGCCTGCTGCCATGGCGCCTGTATTGCCCAACATTGCCCTTCCACAACACTCGGCATTTCACAATATTTATGGCTGCTCCTCACCCCTGGCTGCTTAGACAAATAAAGCCTAATGCAGCCTGAGGCAGTTAATCCCTGGCTCTCCAGCCTCCCAGCAATAACAAGGCCTGCGTGGCATTTCAAAGAATGCACTGGGGGAGAGGGGGAGCACTGGGGTCTATCTTTTATATGGTGGTGGAAATTCAAGCCTGCCTTTATTGAAGATAAGCGTTGCTGGCCAGGCTAAGCTCCTGCTCAGAGGTTATAGCGCTGATGGAAGGCAGGAGACTCCACGCGGCATTGGCCCCGCTGTAACCTTTGCCAAAAGCAAAACACTTCTTAATACAATCATAGATTAAAAAAAAAAAAAGAAAAAAAAAAAAAGAAAAATAAACAGGGCCCCATGTGAACTTAGGAAACCTGTGCTAGCGTGAAGAGAGGTGCACATGGTGAGATGGCCTGAACAGCACCTGGAAGGGCTCTGGCCTCTGGACCCATGTTGTAGGGAACGGGAAAGGGCCTGCATCTGTCCTCAGCCCCTTGGTCCAGTGTGGTGCCGAAATGGCCCCGCTGCCAAACAGCTTCTCCTGCCTTTGCGGTCCAAGCCAACGTGTCTTCCCTTCGTTCACACCTTGGCTTTCACATGGGAAGGCCATCCCCAGCCTCGCCCCATGGCTCTGAGCACTAAGTACCTTATGGTGACCAAATAGGGACAGCCAAGGAAGTGGCGTGTTGTCTCTTTAGAGCAATTTCCCTGTTAGTACTTGTGCTCCTTCGGTGGAAGTTATTAGCATGCGTAAATGCTTCCTTCCCATTGCGTCCGCTTGCGTGCTCTCCCCGCTGAGTTGCGTGGCAAGGAAGCACCTTTGAATGGGAAAACAACAGTCAACCTCTGAGTATTAACAAGAGAGCAACTGGCTGTTTATGAAACTTGGTAACCTTCTTGTAAGCTAAGCTTTTTTAAAAAAAAGCTTAAGGTGTTTTAGCTTGCTGGCCTCAAATAGCGCCAGAGTCCAATACTGCCATTTAGGCTGGGTGTTTCATCGTAGGAATTGTGCTATGATATACAAAGTGTGACATTTCCAACTCAGCCTTTCTTGGAAGGAAATTAAATGAGTTTCATAGCTGCGTGCGGGGTGTTATGTGGAGGTGGAGAGAGAAATCTGTGCAGATGTTAAACAGCCAGCTAATCTCAAGTGACGTGAACGTACCGATACACTTCGGCTCTCGGAGATGATGATTATCATCTCCTGCTGCAGTGGGTCCTGTCTTACGGTCACAGCTCTGTGCCAAGAGAAACTGAGAGCACACGCGTTTGTAACTCGCCATTGATGCCCCAGGCAGCCCCACAGGGCCAGCTTTCCTCCCAGGGCCCCGAGTCTCTCCATCTTCAAGTCTCTTTGCCCAGCAGGGAGCAGGCAGGATCACTGACCCGGGGCTGAGAAGCAACCCAGCAAAGCCCAATGTGGGGGGAGAGCTTTGCAGCGCTCTCTGGAGCCTGTCCCTCTTGGGGATCCTCCAGAGAGCAGAGTAAGATTTTTATTAACCACATCAGGGAAGACTCCGGGTTTGGCCAGCTGCTTTCAAGGATGGCAGAAAGCCAAGCTGTGAAGCATTTTCCAGGAGGGTTGAAATCTTCTACGTTGCTGTAAATGCGTTTACCCCAGGGAACTGCACCTCCTGTCCTGCTCATGCGGATGCCAGGAGGGCTCTTAGATCTGCAGCAAGCGCTCAGAGCTCTTCCAGCAGCCCTCTCTGCTTATGCAAGTCTGACCTCGTACCTGAGGTTTCCTTCCTCTGCAGCTACCTCTGATGACTAATTCTCCTTTGAAGAGCATGTGCTTGTGATCTTCCTGCCTCCCCTCATGCCCACCCCCTTGGAGGCAGCAGAAGGGGTCATGCAAATGCACATGTGCGCACGTGCTGGTGTGCATGCGAGAAGCTGTGCCGTAGAGGAGGGTTCATGCTCTCCTGCTTCCCAGGCAGCAGTACTCTCTCATGCCTGTGACCACTCTTCCCTTTGCTTTTTTATTACTATTATTATTTTTAGGTTACACTTAATGCTTGAAAACCCTGCTTTGATAATCAGGAAGTTTAAATTCCTCCTGCCCTTTGCTTCTGTTTCCTACGTTCTGGACCCATCCACGTCTAATGTAGCTTTTTCATGTTGCATTGCCTCTGGGATAAATCCATTTTCTTTGTTCCTGTTATCTTGCATTTGAAGGACTAAGGATTCCTGCTTTCTTGCTTGAGTATCTTTTTTTCCAAGCCAAAGCAGCCCAGTTCCTTCTGCCTTACCCTCTGTGGCTCAGGCAGGGATGCAGGTACAAAGAAGCTGCATGACAGGCTTGCAGGGAGCCTGGAGCAGATGGGGAATTGAATCCAGGTTTTCCAAGGCCAAGATAATCACCTAATTACAAAACTGTTCTTTCCTACTTACCGTTTATCAGCTTCTCTGGCGCTCAGCAGCTGGAGATCAACTTGAGGATGGATTGTGCTGCAGAGAACAGCCACTGCCAGCTCCAGGGCAGCCGTTTGGTTTGAGGGCTCTGAGCTGATTTCAATTCACAGCTAAGTAGCAAACATCTGGATGCAAACTCCAGGGACACAAAGATGGAGGAGCAGGTCTTTTCCGCTTGGCATAGTGCCTCCCAGTCCAGCTGCATGGTTTGCAGACCCCTGAAAAAGCCCAGCACAGTCAGCCTGGCTGCAGCAGCCTACACAGGAGGCAGACGGGGTCCACAGACTTTGCTCACGTCAGGAAAACCAGCCCTGAGTGGGGTACAGGGGTTTCTTCAGTGCCTTACTCAGCCTGTCCATAAGCCAGCAGTCTTGGGAAGAGCTAAACTTCAAAGGCCAGCAATTAAGCCCACACACATCAAGGAAAAAGCAAACCTGTGACTTGCTTTTTCCTTTCCAAATGCCGCTGCCCTTTTCTCTCCGTGCTCAGTGCCGACCCTCAGTCTCTGTCTGACTTCCCGGTCAGCTGCCTCTGTCTCCTCATCTCCCAGCAAGAATTGAATGCTGAGACCTCACTTAGCTTGAACTCCATCTTCCCCCAACAGCACATCTGTGGCTTGCTTCGATGGGAGCTTCACCTGAGCCTCTGGGAATGGCTCATGATAGAGCTGTAGTTAATTATGTCCAAACTGAGGGTCTCTGCTGCTTCTCAGGCTTTTCCTTTCCTCTGTGTCCATGCAGCGAAGCCCCAGTGCTGTGGGTGGAAGCCCCTGCCCAGGCACTGGAGCTGGTCCTGGCTCTGCCCAGGCTGTCACCAGCCTCAGCGTGGGAAGCTGGGGCTCTGGGAAAGGGGACGATGCCCTGGTGTTGGCAGGATGATCCTACCCTGATGGACCCGCTCTGTTTTGGCAATGGGTGGTTTAGAGACTCCTAGACCTGGATGTCTCACCTGGATCACTGTGTGTAATAGCTGGTGGCAACTCGTCCTCCAGGAACTTATCCCACTCTCTGGGAATCTCTCTGTGGGTATCCCACAGTGGCAAAATCCACATTTTAGCTGAGTTGCATGAAAATTTACTTTGTCATCTGCCTTGTAAATTCATCAGGTACAGCATGAGCAGCAGTGGATAATAATTTCCTTTAGTCATTTACCCTTTGTCACTGTAAAGGCTATAATTTCTTCTCAGTGTCCAAAGATGTCTCTTTAGTGTCGCATGGGTTTGTACCCACTGCTGCCTGAGGTACTTCAGCCCAGGAAAGCCCACGGGGTTACACCTGGATAGATACGGGGTGGAATTAAACTCCGAATCCTGCAATGGTCAGGCAACTCCTGAGCAGTCTCAAATAGGTTAACTGGTGGTAGCAGCAGTACAAGCTTTTCCCAAGCCACTTGCCGAGATCCCAGACCCCCAGGGCCCACGGGGAGATGTCCCCGGCTCATCCTGGCCATCTGTTTGTGCTGGCAATGCCTGTCTGCCAGGTACAAGATTTGGATCAACACCCATGTCACACGAGCTGTGGACCATCCATTGCGTCCCTTCAAGTTAGAGACATAATGAACGGTGCTAACTTCTGTTACCCGTCCCCTAAAGCCATCCGATCCCTCTGCTCTTTCTATGCCATGTTAATCACATCCTGCGGGGGCAGAGAATGTGAGCAGGGCAAGATTTTGAAAGAAGTAAATTAAAACAGGAAGAGAAGCAACCTGACAGTCCTAAAGATGTGGGGGGATAATTTTAATTGAGTTTTGCAAGGGTTTAGCCATGCAGTTAATAGGGGCCACTGGAAGAGGGGTGGCTATGTATGCTAAGCAGGGCGGCTTGCCTTGGGCTCCTGCAGAGCCGCCACGGTGGCAGAGCGGGAGCTGCCACAGGCATTTTGGCAGGTCTGAGGACTTCTGCCCCTTGGGGAGTGAATCCTGTGGACAGAATAGGTCCTGTTCCTGTCTGAAGGCACTGGGCTCCCCCTCCCCTCCCCACGCATCCCGCTGAGCCAGAGCTGCCCTCCAAAATGTCAGGGAGAGGAAGCAATCCTCGGCTTGTTAGTTTCTACAAGGAAATAAAACACACAGATGGCTCGAGCATCCTCTATCTCAAAGGCAGGAAAAGGATTCTCCGGGCAGGAGCAGGCAGCCAACAAACCCGGAGCGATTCAGGGAATGGGGGACCAAACAAAGCAGCGTCTGGCCAGCCCCTGGCCAGCAGCAGAAGGGGTGGGCCAGCGGCCCTCCGAGGGGAAACAAGCTCTCTGATGTGCAGGAGCATCCCTCGCCCGACCGAGAGCAGCAAACAGCCGGCTCCCTCGGGGCCCAGGGAGGCTGCTGACAGCAGAGATCCTGGAGGAGGTCTGCAGGGTGGCCCCGGCTGACCCGCTGCCCCAGGCCGGACATGTGGCTACCTGACAGAGGCTAACTTTGGCTCAGGACGTAGCCTCTTGGGGAGGATGGAGTAGGGAGCGAGCGCGGGGGTGGGTAGGGAGAGGAAAGACAGCAGGAGACAGAAATGCAAACATGGCCTGACAGCCGTAGGGCAGGGGGAAGGGAGGAGGAAAAAGCAGGGTAAACCTGGCAGGATGGAGCAGGAAACCGGGCTGGAGCGAGGCAGGGCGATGGTGAGATAGTGCTTCCTGCGGAGGGAGAAAGGCAGACAGATAAACACTCCCGGGCAGGCGCTCGTTGACCCCTCTTTGGGATGACGTGGTGGCGGGTCCCCAGGACATGGGTGACTCTGCCTGTGCAGACCAGAGTCCCAAAAGCAGGTGGCAGCATGGTGGGGCACTGGGCGTAGCCGTGCTCTGCTGCCTTGGGGCATCTGGCTCGTGAAATACCCTGATTTAAATCCCTGCCTGGAGGCACCAAGGGACCAGGACTGAAGGTTACAAAGGTGACTTCCCTTCTCAGGACAGCCCAGCTCTCTTGAAAGTGGCTCCTGCTTTCAAGCTCCTTTGTTTCTGTCCCCTGATGAGGCTGCAAGCTTGGAAGTCCAAAAGCTGAAGGAGGCGAGAGAGCTCTTGACTTTCTTTGCCTCATTCCCCATCAGTGCAGGTGGTGTTGAGAATTTTTTGTGCCTCGCCAGAAAAGAACGAGTTAATTAGTTTTGAGCACTGAGAGGCTAAACGGACCTGTAGGGGTGCGTGCATTGAGGCCAGAGCAGCCTTTTGGACTGAGGCTGCGGAGCTGTTTGGCTGGATCCGCGGGCGCTGGATGCACAGCCATGCTGCCGTCGAGTGCCGGCAGCTGGGGAGCAGAGCAGAATACCCGGCCTCATGGTGCTGCTGGTCTGGCTGTTGCTTCTTCCACTTGTGTCAGGACCATGCTGCCGTTGCAGGATGCACTGCTCACATCTCTGCCCACCCCATCCCACTCCCCACTTGGCTGGCAGGCAGGGGGATGCTTTGGCTGGGGTCTCCCCTGGCCACAGGTGCTGAGCTGGAGGAAAGCCCTGATTTTCTTGCATCCCCCAAATGCCCTGTCCATTTGGACACAGGTCCTTCCTTCTCACCTCTCATTGCTGCAGACCCATGGTGCTTGGGGCATCCATGAGGCTGGCGCCAAGTAAAAAGCACTTCCACCAGCTCTGGTGGCCCCTTCTTCAGCCCCCATATTGGTCCCTGCTCAGGCGCTCCTGCTTCCATTACACCAACTTACCCACAGGTGTCTCAGGGCAAAGTTAACGTCTCGTTATGCCTTTGGTGTTGGACAGGAGGGATCAGACACCCAATAATGATGATTTCTGTGTTTGTGAGTATTGACTGAGTTCCTATAATTCTTAGTCCCTTGTGTCCCCTGAAAGAGGACAGCCTGCCCCAGCTGGAGCAAATTTACATCTGATGCTTTGGGAATGTCCTCACAAAATGGTGAGGACACAGATCCACCACACTTTGATTTGGTGACATTTCAGGGCTTTGAGGGCCATGGATGAAAATCTCTAGACTAGAGGAGTGTTGTCTTGCCGTTGGCAGTGCCCACTGTGAGAAGGGGAAAGGTGTTGCCCCCAGGCCTGAATGAGCTCTTGGTGTGTAGGGGTCCATTGTGTGGCTGAGACAGTGATGCTGCCATAGCACAAGACCACAAGACGGGGCACAGAGGGCTGATCCTGCACAGAGGAGCACAAACCCTGTGTTTAACCCTTTCTGGGACAGGTCTGAAGCAACGGTCAACCCTGGGTTGCAGAAAAAGGAACATCTTTCATGAACCCCATAAAAGAAGGGACCTGCTTCCTTTGCCATTGTGCAAATACATGGTTTTGGGGGATTTCCAGTTTTCTATCATTATAATTTTTAAATTAGTCATTGCTTACACCTCAGCCTGTTTCCATGTTGCCCACAGAGCCCTTCAGCATGCCACCTCTCCGTTTTTCCCCCAGCCTTACCATGGGCATGGGTGGCTGTCACCCTGCCCTTGCAGTCCCTGGGCACTGGCTGCTGGGCAGAACCTGCTCCATTTTGGTGTGAATTCCCGCCATTGTTTGGGACTTACCATGCCCGCTGTGAGGCTCGAGAGAAAACACCTGGTGTTTCATCCCCACGTTGGCCGGAGCCTGCCATTCATTTCTCAGCTGCATGCGATATCTCACCTCTTTGCAAAACAAGCCTTCCTCCGTGCTGGTGAGCACCGGGAGGAGGAAGAGGAGGAGCTGACAGCTCTACGTCCAAATTCCCCCTGCTGCTCTGCCAGCTGCCTGCTCCTCGCACGACGTGACACTCACACTTTGCTGCTCCAACCCACAGCTGGATGCTTGCCCCGTGCGTGAGGAGGGGTCACTCTGTGGGGGAACTTCAGCCCTGTAGGTGGGAAGTTGGCCCGGCTCTGCCTCCGGCATGTGGACTTTCCGTGTGTCTGTGGGCGGCCGCAGGTCCTCCAGCACCAGGCACCAGGACAGCCAGTTATACCAGCACGGGGCAGGTGGGGAAGAGGTAACTGGAGCAGAGCGGGAAGATAGCACCTGTGGTGCTGGGGTTAGTTCCTGCAGGGCAAGAGGAAATGGAAAGCTAGAGGAGAGGTCTGCAGAAAGGGCAGAGCAAGGTTTCTCCTCCCTCTCCCCCAATGCCAGCTATTGCTGCTCTTCTGCATCAGAAAGGGTCATTCAGCCCCTGTTTCCCCAACTGCCAGCAAGGTACCGGAATTTAATTGTTGGCTGTCCAGGAGTAGGTCTTTGCTCACATATAACTATGGTGTGTGATTGCATGTCTAAGTGCATGCCTTTCCCAGCTTGCAATGGAAGAGCCCTACCACTTTGCAGCCTTCAGGGGCAGCTCAGGGCAGCCAAGGCTTTGGGCTGGGGATAAAACCCAAGAAAAAGGGGAGACGCTTTGCAAGGGGAGCCACATCGGGCTATCTGGTAGCACTGGGTGCTGAGCTGTTGAGCCCCAGCCAGGAACAGGCCAGAGCAGCTGCCTGAGCCCAGCGAATTGGAAGAGGCTCATCTGTGGTGCTTTGCATTGCAGTTGCGGCATGTGGGTAAATTCAGGGGCTCCATCCTGGAGCCTTGGTCTGGGGATTTGGTTGCTCTGTATAAATCTGCCAGAAATCCCTTTTGTAGAAAGACCTCAGGTTTCTGCCTTGTTTTGTTGGGATGCTCATTGACTGGGAATTTTTGCCTGAATACAGCAAAGTATTTTGGGGGGCAGTAGCAGGGTCAGGGTAGCTTTGCTGGGAAAAAGGACACTTTTTTCAATTCCAGCCTATCTTTCACCCCAGTACAGCACTGAGGTGGGCAGGCTGCATTCAGCTGGCTATGCAAGGTGCAGGGAGACAAGCGGGAGCACACAGCCTCATCTGGACCAACTTTGCTCCATGCATGATATTTTGCAGCTCTGGTCACAAAACCCCAGAGCAGTAAGTTTGGTGGCAGGAGTGTGAGCTGTGCCGGTTAGCTGGGGACACGCAGTGGCTGCGACCAGAGTGATCCAGTCAAGCGCCAGGGAAGGAAGTCAGCGAGAAGGACAGAGTGTGAACAAAATCCCTCTCCGGAAAGGCACCCTGTTAATCAGTCAGCAGGGCCGACTCAGCAGAGAGGGAGGGAAGGGGAAGCAGAGAGGGGCTGAGGTGGTGGTGGCAGGGCTTGGAGGGAGGATCCGGTGCAGGGCTTCCTGCGAGTGGAAGCAGAGGGAGAGTGGGAGCCGTGTTGTGCCATACCATACCATGCCATGCCATGCCTCCACCTCCACCCACACGCAGCCTTTGCATGGGTTTTGCAGCAAGCCATCGCTCGCTGTGGCAATGCTGGTGTTGCTCTGCAGTGATTTAGCTGTCTGCAGCCATCACAAGGGAAAACCAGGCCCCTAGCAAGGCTTTTCTGCAATGTGCTTAAGGTCAGGCACAAAGCTGGAGCCTGTGGGCTGCTCGGTCTCTGTGAAACACCCTGGGGTGGGTTGCACTTTCCAGGGCAAGTGTGGCCTTCCCCCAGTGTAGGGAGAGCCCTGGGATGCAGTACCCCAGCAGGCAGCCCTGCCGTGCTGAGAGCAGCAGTGATTTCAGGGTGCAGAAAGAGGTGGAGGGGGCTAGAGAAAATGAAGGAGCTGCCAGTGATAAGGAGAAGGCCCTTGGTGCAGCCTGGCCTCTTTCAGAGCCGTGCACTGAGAGATCAAGGCTAGGAAAAACGCTGGGAAACGCAGTTCTCTGAAAATAGACAAGGTGTGAGTGGCTGTGGGATCCTGCTTCCTCTCCCCGCATCCCATCAGTCCCCCTCTGTTTATTTTAATATCCCGCTGCCAACTTGCTTGGAAACCATCTTGAAATAACAAAGCTCGCTGGGGCTGCCGCATGCCTTTTTAATTACATTAATGCTCTCCCCGCGCAAGGGCGCGATTTGGTGTGCACGAGAGAGCGGGGTCTGCTTGGAGGGACAAGGAGATAAAGCATCGCTGGGGTTGGAGGTGGGGAAGGAGGGACTCAGAGGAGAGGAGACACTCCATGCTCTGGAGACATCTCCCTCATACCCTGGGATTTGACGGAGACACAAACCATCTGTATGTCAGTTAGCAGAGATTTAATGGCCAAACCCAGCACCAAGTTCAGTGCTGGGGAGAGTGAGACACAGGAGAGCCATAGCAGGGCACACGCTCCCCTGGGGAGGGAAAGGGCAAGGGCAGTAATGGGGTGGATCCGTCTGGCAAGCACAGAGAGGGATGGAGCACTTTTGGGGGGAAAGCAAATAGCCTTGAAGATGCTTTTTCAGGCTAGGAATGGCTCTGTGCATCCTTTTGCCTGTCCTGGATGCCACAGGTGGCTGTGGGCATCAGCATCCCAAGATGCCAGCCCTGGTGTGGAGTGTCGGGGTGAGTAGTGGGCCCCCAGCATGAGCCAGTACCTGATGCAGGGAGTCCCTGAACCTCCCGGCAGTCCGGGGCCGGCAAGGAGGCTGGACGGCCACAAGGGCCAGCCCAGTGCTAGCTGCCAGCAGCAGGAGCGTCCCCAGCCCTGCGCCATGGTGCTTTCGGAGGGAGCAGTGGTTCCTTTTCCTGTTGTACTCGCGGAGGGCCGCGGACAGGATACATCTGCAGGAATCCCACAGCCTCAACCTGCACAGATCGTACTTTTTCTTTCTTCCCCTCCACCCCCCGGTGTTGTTTGCTAACAGGTCACCAAGTGGCACGTGAATAGAGGCAGGGGGTTATTTCTGCGGCCGTCCTGCTTCCCCCAAGTCTGGCAGTGGGGCATTGCAGTGTATAGCATCGGCCGAGAGGCTCCCGCTGCCCTGGACCGCTTTTTATAGTGGTTCAAGCAAGGGGCACCACCCCAGTTTTGAGACCCACTTCAGTGCTGGTTGCAGCCAGCCATGGGAATTGTCATGCCAGGGTTTTGGGGATTAGCTTTCTGCTCGCTGCCCAGGGCACCAGCAGGGTAAGAGGTTCTGCTGTCCCCAGCCAGCCCGATGGCGAGCTGTATCTTTCACATTTTGGGCTGAGCGTCTTGGGGGCAGTGAGCACCCCTTGCCGCTTGCTGGGGTGATGGACTGGCAGGCTGTGGCCTTCTGGAGAGTGGTGTTTGCACAGGGATCAACGTGTCCGGCATTAATAGGAAATGCAGCTTAGCAGTCAGATTCCTCCCCCCCCCTTTTTTTTTAATAAACCTTGTTACATTTTGAAGGGATTTTACCAAAAATGCACTCATTTATTTTCACAGCCCCAGGGCACATTTTTGTGTGTGACATCTGACATCCCCTCCCTCAGGGAAGGGGAGGTTGGAGGCACGAGGCAGGGTGACCTCCATGGGGGCTGAGCGCTGCCCAGTCCCAGGGGCCGTGGTGACGCCGACCAGACCTGCGTGTTGAATGACGAACGATGGCTGATGTTGTTGTTGCTGTTGTTGTCGTTGAGGGAAGGGTGCCTGTAGAATGGGCCATAGGGAGCAGGACCCCTGCGCAGCGGAGGTGGACCAGGGCAGCCCCTGGGCTTGACGCCGCCTCACGCAGGCGAGGGAAGAGGAGGCGGGAGATGGCGGGGGGAGATGGCCGGCACCCCGCCGTTGCCATGGGGGCAGCCGTGGGGACGGCCATCTCGGAGCCACGCGCAGGCGGGAAGGAAGTGGAGAACAATCGGGGAGAACAAGGCCGGCAGCCCTGGCCTGGCCGTGTCGGCGGTGCCGCTCGGCACGTCCCTCCACCGCCGCATCCCCCTCGGTGGCCTCTCCTGGTGGCAGTGGACCCTGGCCACCCTGGCTTCCCCACGGATCTGGCTCCTCACGCCGTGCCTCAGAGGCCTTGTGTCAGAGGGGCTGGTGGCCATTTGGTGTCTCCCAGAGCAGGGTTAGGGGCTTCCCAACATTCATGGCATGGCTCTACCAAGGGTCTTCCAAGGCCTGCAGTCCTCAGGCTATGATTTTGGAGAAGAGGCATCATACGGTGTTCCTTCTGCTTGTGAAACTCATGGAAACGCTATGTCCTTGAGACTTCTCCCTCTCTGCCAGATCTCTCTGATACATGGGTTTGAATGTTATGACGGAAGGAGACAGACATGCACAGACCGTGGTTGCAAAAACCTCACCTTTCTGTAGAAAATCGAGCTAGCAACATGTTTTTGCATTCTTTTCTTCCTTAGCATTTAGCATCTACCTGAGTCACAGCTTCACATTTCACAACTTTTTTTTTTTTTCTTCTATTTCTGGTTAGTTTGCTTGCTTGTTTTGCAGTCACTGAGACTTTTCTTTTGAATTATCTCACGTCTCCAGAAGCTGGAGTTTTAAGATAAAGATCATGAAGTAATGACAGTCAGCAACACCGTGTTAATGAAAAACAACTGGTACGTCTCTGAGGGTAACCGGTACTTCGAGATGTTTTGTCCATGAGGAGCTCACTTAGGGTGTGTGTCTGGCATGCCGGAGATGCAAGCACACCAGAAGTGGGACTCTCCCAGACAAAAACTGGGAGAAGTGCCTGATAATGTGTTTAACTGCCCACCCTTGAGCCTGGATAATTTCACTTCTGGAATGCCTGCCCGCTGTGGTGCAGGGAAGGGGGCTGCTGTAATCCCCAAAGGTTTGGTCCTGTTCAGGTGACTGCCTGTACCCAAAAGTGCCTGGCATGAGAAGGGCATTCAGTGAATGTCAGCTGGCTCCTGAGAGCATCTCTGTACAAACACAGGAGTTTTACATTTGTGGTATCTGGGCAGATGGATTTTTGTCCCCTGATTACAGCAAACTACATGTGCGTAGAAAAATCTGCCACCAGACTCCCTCCAGTTATCAGATAAGATCATTTCAGAGCAGTAGTGCAAGTAAGAGCAATCTCAGTCACCTGGTGAGGAATGGCCACACCTGGATTCCCTGATTTCTGGTCTTCCATCCTTTTTCTGGCCCCCATCTGTGCTAGTCTGTTGGTCTGAGCCCAGTGGCTCTCTGGCCCCAGCCCTACAGCTGCTGCTGAAGAGCAGACTCCTACAGGATATTTCCTTCAAGAGGCTTTGCCCCTCTCTGGGCTCGTGATGCCAAGCTAGCTGCTGCCCACAGCGGTTGGTCCAGGCTAGCAGATGTCTGCATCATCCTCTCTCTCCTTTCTCCCCGCAGATCTGGTGAGCAGCTATTCTATGACCCCCCCTACTCTTAGCATCACTGAGGAAGAACACGTCATCAACACCAAGGATACGCTGAGCATCACCTGCAGGTAAGGCGCATGGCTCTGCCTAGACTGCTCTTACGTGGTAAGTGTTGGAGGACGAGGCAAGGAGAGCCCACTGGGGACACCTTGGCTGCAGTTACATCTGCAAATTAGCATGGCTGACTAGAAATCTGTCACATTCACCAAGTGTGAATTCATCTAATTAATTAATTGAAAAAGAAGCTGAAGATGTCTCAGAGGAGATGGTGTAGTCTCCTACCTCTGCTGTAGTCCTGCAGGCAGAAAGAAGATAGAGAAACATTTGCATGATCTGATAGCTTCCTTGTAAGCTCTTTAGGGAAACTGGCCTTCCTAACTCTCCTTGTCTTTCTCTGAAGTTGCTTATACTCGCCTCATCAGGGGCTGCTAGGTTGTAGTTCTGGTTTCTAAATCTGGCAGGTCATTTTGGAGGACATTCAGAAATATCCATGGGAGAAGGTAAGGCTGCAGTTAGTGGTGGTTGTGAGAGGCTTCCAGCTTTTCTAGAAAGGTGGGATTTAATGCTCTGCCTTGTACACATGGGGGTGAAGAGAAGCCCTGGCCAAGCCAGGTGAATAATTCTGTGACAGGAGCTGGAGAATCTCTGGGCTGTTTTGGAGACTGTGGCTCTGAGAAGGTGTTGCGCCTGAACGGATTTATCCCATGCTGGGACACTTGGCTGTACACATTCTCAGCGCTATGCCCTATCGTGGAAAGAAAAAATAAAAATAAAAAACCAAAAACAAGTGGGAGAAATGACCAAGGTCAATTTTCCTGATAAACCTGGAATTTCCCTTCAGCAGCTGAAAGCAGATCCACACTTGGGATCTGAGTGCTAGGGCCCAATGAGGGTATAAATTCGGCATTGGCCTCAAATGGGTGTTCCTCAGTGTTATATATAACCATGGAGCAATTACTGCAAACACTTGGCTGGCAAGGTTGCTTGTTTGTGTGTGCCAAGTGAAGTGAAGACTTGGTTCATGTCTTGTCACAAACATATTTCACTTTTCCTGGAACAGATGGCATTGCTTTTACTTTGTGAATCAGTTCATAGCCAGGGGATAGGGACAGAGGAGAGAGTGTTGATGACCATCCTGAACGGATTTCACTCGGTCTGGGAAGCTAAGCGGTTGTGGGCTTGTTCATATGGTGACTTGAGGAGCCATGGTGTGTGCTAGGTTGTAGGAAACACGTGAGTTGGAGGACTGTAGTCAGCCATATAGCTGCTGTGGGGGGCACAGAGGAAGAGGGAGGAGTCTGGGGACCAGTGCTTTGCAGCTCTCTCCACAGAGGGATGCCAGAGCTGATGCTCTCTGTTGAAACCTCGGAAGAGGAGAGATTCAGTGAGATTATTCCAAATGAGCTTATAATCAGGCCAGACCCTTTCTCAGCAGTGGCCCAGGGAGGAACACAGAAAGTGGTTTCAAGAGCATTGGAGAGGTGTGCGCTGCCAGTGCCCACAGCGAGCCCTGCGCAGGTGACCCGAGGACTCTGCGTCAGGCAGCACTGCAGCCGTAGCCTGGCATCTGGGGCTGGCTGCTGCAGGACTGGCCCCATGCTGCCACTTTCCTGGGTGATTGCCATGGAGCGGGGTGCCTGAGAGTGCTACACATGATGAACAGACCTGGGTTCTTGCAGCAGCTTAAGGAGGGGGGGGTTATGGGTAACTGGGATGTGCAGAGACAGCCCTGTATTGCTTGGAGATTGAGCCAAGGCTAAAGAACATACTGAAGTTAGAGGTGTGGTTAAAGAAAGTGTCTTCTGCAGTGAAGCATGAACATACCTGTTTAGCACCACAAAGCAGAAAGCCTTTCTTTTTGGGTAAGCTTCCTGGACTGGGAAGGACAAGTTTGCCTTTTCCTTGTGCACTTGTAAGGTATTGATTAGTATGAAGGAAAATCACATGAAGTGGAAAAAAAAATATCTTATTTCCAGTGCAGGCTCTGCGTGGCCTGCTCTTGCAGGGAGCATTATACAAGCTACAGAGTCTCTCCAAGTGGCAGCAAGCTCCCTGTTTCCTGCTGCAGAGCCAAGGCTCATCTTTCAGGCTCACTAGGCAGTATCCATACAGCATGCTGGCGTGGACAGAGCTGAGATGAGGAACATCCCTACCCCTGGCTCCCAGGTGCTGTGCAGGACTGAACTGGCCAGCAGAAGAGCAGCAAGACCATCTGCAAACAGTACAAACCCAGGCACCCTCTGTCCACATGCTCCATGGCTGCCCCCGGCCGCTGCATCCTGCTATCCTAGATGTGCTCCTCTGGGACTGTGCAGTGTCCTTCACACCATCCACAGGTAGACAAGTCTCAGCATCTCTTGCATGGCTCAGAGGTTCCCATTCTCCCTCTGAGCTCTTAAGCCTGTGTTTGTCTAATGTCTTGAGGAGAGAATTTTGACTGTGGGACACTATTAATTAATTTGAATGAAAAGTAAACCTTTCCTGGTTCCTGGATCTCTAATTACAGCCAGCTGCTTCTCCAACCTCTTCTCTGGACCATCGCCCACCCTGGGAAGACCTGGCTTGTGTTAATGGGAGCTAAAGGGAAAAACATGCAGACCACCAAGAGAACAGGCAAAGAAGAGGGTGGTGGGGCAGGGTAGGGCAGAAACAAATACGAAATCAAATCCAGGATCCAGGGATTCCCTGGTGAGCATTGTGTTGGAGGTGGCTTCAGTTTGACCCTGGTCTTCCCTTGAGAACAATGTCCTCTGGCTGCTCTTTGAGCTGCCCTGGAGCCAGGAGTACGGGCCTGCTTGAAGCAGTGCTGCAGCAGAAAGCTGAGCTCAAAACCCGCCGCGTGAGACTCCCTGGAGACCTTTCAAGCTTCACCCACTGAGCATGAGAGTCCCACAGCTGGCTGTGTTCTCAGGCTGCCTCGTAGCAGTCTGGATCTCACACACCCACAGCTCTGCAGCCCCCCTCCTGCTCCACAGCCCACCTAGCCTCATCAGTGACCAGAATCTGTGCCAGGTCAAGGGATAAGCAATGCCTCTGGAGCTGGGCATGCTTAAGAGACCCAGAGACAGCACACCTGCAAGGAGCCACCAGATACTGTGGTTCTGTTTCGGCAAATGGCGTCACATACAGGCATGTTCCCCCCATCACCCAGCGCAGCGCAGCCTTGAGAGGTCCAGACAGAGCAAAAGACCACTGTAGGAACACTCCCCAAAATACAGATCATGCCAGGGCTGGCTGAGAGCTCCAATGATGTTTTGATCTAAGCATGTGGCAGAGCAGGGCAAAGGGGCCAATGCCCACATGGACAGTGCATCTTTTATTAGCTTCCATCCCGAGAAGGAAGGAAAGAACATTGTGAATCTCTGCATTCATGTCCTCAGCAGCCTGCACTGGGGGAAAGCAGAGAGCTTGTTCTGTTCCAGCTCATTAATATTGCGGCAGAACCCACAGGAGCCGGCTGCACACCAGCAGAAACCTCCAGAGGGAATGACTTGGTCCTGGCCATCCCATCCCACCCCATCCCA
>VZTV01027022.1:5714-17836 GCA_013400875.1 Anhinga rufa
GTGAAACTAGAACTCAACAATTTTCTGTAATCAATAGTGTATTGTCAGAAATCATCCTTCTCACATTTGCAGAGTTACATTCTTCAAAGCAAGTGCCTGGGAACTGCTGCCTTGGAATGGTACCCCCAGCTAATTCACTGTGATTATTCTGCTACGGATTAAGTTTCACTCCAGAAAGAATCATTATTACCCTTCTAGAATAGAAACATTAGTTTATTTGTTAAGGAGTGAGTGAAATTCGTCCAAGCTGTGTTGGCTCAGCACTGTGCACTGAGTGCACGCCAGCCTCCTCTGGTGAGAGGGGACATTTGGAAAACTGAAGTCTTAAGGGGTAAGTCAACACAGAGGCATGACTACAGCTCAGGTAGGCAGGCATAACCTGCCCAGCACTGGCAATGACAGCAGCATGACTGCAGTGGTGCAGCTTCTCTCAGACTGCACTGTCTTGCCTAAAACTTTAGTTAAATGCTGAGCTGTGAAGCCTCAGCTGCCGTAGAGGTACTGTTCCTCATAGCTGAGCTAGCTAGTATAATGCCCCAGCCCCTGTGAGCCAGGAGTCTTCATGGTGTGAGGAGTGACACAGCTCCTGGAGATCATTTGCTCTGTGTTGCATGCTGTTACTGTAGACTAACAGGTCCTTTGATGTGCCCCAGTACCTGTGGAAGTATAAACATGTCAAAATGTCCATGATATTATTCTGACTCCTCACAGAATCCTTCACAGAGCTAAGCTAGCATTGCTAGAAGCAACAGAAAGCACTGGACCCTGCACTCAGGGGAATGCAGAGGCCGTAATGGAGGCTGGTCACTGGACATGAAGAGGGAAGCAGTTGGCAATAGCCAGCCCAAAACACCATTTCATGTTGTGTTGCCATAGCGATGCAATATAAGGACAATGGAATCAAATTTTGCCTTGATTAAGGACAAGGTTTAGCTTAGAAAATACCCTTTGACAGCAAGAATTATCTGAGAATAAAATGACAGTAATCTCATTCTGGTTCATTTCTACCGCTCCAAAGAGGACGCCATGGACAATACGTAATATCTCTAAAGTTCATTTCCAAAAGAACAATCCTCACTGCTGCATCCTGTCCAATTTTCATCTTATTCCAGACACAGAGATTGTACTATAGATAAGCCTAACTGTCATTGCCTTCACTGAAGTAGCAGCACTATTTCTCTGTATTTAGGAGCACCCACTTTCCTGGGAAAAATCTATGGATCTGGAGACAGACAAATTATATTTTTTTTGAGCTTTCATTCAGATTATTCTACTAAAAAAACCCAAACAAACAACAGCTTTTTCTCCCTAAAGCAGCAAACAGATAATATCTATAATGTATTCTCTACAAAGAGTAAAGCCTGTCTGTGGACAGGTATTTCCTGGTGGCTTGTTCAATGCTTGGAGTAAGCAAGAAGCTAAGGACATAATCAGTCTCCCTGCTCATAGTCTGAACACCAAGCACATTGCTTTTACCCTCGCTTCTCTCTTACTAGCACAGTATTAAAATTAATTCCAAAGGAAAACATTTGGCTGCATACACTCAGCCCCCCAAGGAGAGGGTGAGAGAAGAAACATACACCAGCTGTTCCTCGTGCTGCTCTGTGCTCTACTGCATGTCACTCTGGTGCTTTAGTCATGAGCTCAATACAAAACCTCAAAAGAACAAACTGGAAACCAAGACTGTCCTAATATGGATGAGAAAAGCCTGAAAAAGTGAGAACAAAAGCACTGAAGCAATTGCTTATAGGTCTGCCAGCTGTGTACTACACACCAGCTCACCAGGACAGGACAAATTAAATGAGGAGTCATCTTCACTCCTTGAATTTTAAAACAGACTCTTAGGGCATGTCTTGAAAAAATCAGTAGACTTCAGGGATGGATAAGCCTGATCTTTTAGAAAACTCTGTTATTTCTGAATGACTTGATTTGACTAAATTGACAATGCACTGCAATAAACTGTTAATACTGCCCTGATTTGTACACATATAGTAAAGGCATTATACATAAGACACTTCCACTGTGATTATGGGGTGTTGAAACAATATGGTGTTTGGACAAGCAAGGCGGACAGTCAGTGAGAGGACAAGGCACCTAAACTCTTGGGTGACAGGAGGTTCATTAGCCCTAGGAGGACTGTCTCAGCCTGCCAGTGAGCCCACAAATTGTCCTCCATGAAGGCAGGAGATAAAGCAATTCTGAACATATAAAAAGTTAGTACCTCTTGTCCAGGAAAAGGAAGCTGGAAATACGTAGGTATGTTTAAGCAGATATTGGTTGTGGGTGTTGAAGAAGGTAGGTCTCCTGCCTTTAGGAAAAGGAAACATTATTTTGGGGAGACTAAGTGACTTATTTTAAAACCTTTTTCTCTAACTGCTGTATTCTTACTGCAACCTTGGATTAGAAGTGATCTAGTCACTAAAGTCAGTCTAGTCACTGTCCACTGGAGATGACGACTTAGTCAAAGTGCAGGAGGATCACTTGATTTCATCCCGAGAGTTAAAGGTACAAAAGCTAAAACATGAAATCCAAGAAAGGAGAGAGAACACAGGTAAAGTTGGCCTTCCAAATTGTTACAGGCTAGTGAAAAATCTTAGCAAGGAAAGATGCAAAATAATCTTATTTTCCTGTATGATAATTCTGACAATTTTTCAGACAGGTAATATAATTACAGTTTGATCATTTTTAGTAGAGCTCATAATCATCATGGAGAGATGAGGCAGCACTTGTCATCTCTGATTTGCAGAGCTGAAGTACTTTTACCAATACTTACAGATTCTCCTATTCTGTCCAGGATTTGTCAGGCTTAAAAAAAAATAAATCCAAACTGGTCTTAGTTCACATAGCTACTAACTTACCCCTTGAATTTTTCCTCCATCCTCAGGGAAGACAGAGAATTCCTTCACAGATGGAGAACCAAGACCTAACTGCAATGTCACTTAAGAAAATTATTTCTTTTGATTAAACTGGAAATGAATGAAATTATTTGTTATGAGATCACAATCTCAACTCCAGAATTGTTGTATTACCAATTATTTCTCTTTCGATTCAGTGTTTATTGTCTTTTTGACACCATTGGAATTCAAGGATACTTTCATCTATAAATATTTTCCTTCACCAGTATTTAAATCAATAGTTCCAAATAGTCTTTTATTCTCCATTATCTTTCCAACTTTTGTTGCCCTCAAGACCATATTTCTATCCCATGCATATGCATAAAGATGAAAAGATCAAGAGATACGAGCTCATTCAAATCTCATCATCTGTCTTATATCCAATGTACCGTGCATTAATGGAGCATTAAAGTTTTTGAGTTAAATCAAGGTAAAAAATTCAGTTATGATAATAAAGGCTGCTATAATCCAGCAATCGCAATTTTAACTGCTGCATGAATACATGAGTAGGACATACGATTTGAATAACAATGGGGATATTAACAAATACTGAGTAACTGTGTGAAAGTGTAACATTTAATATGGTAGCTGTATTATTGTTAAAAAGTGAAAGGCAATAGACACGTCACCAGGTCAAGGACAAATCCTGACTCGCTCACTACCTGTATACTGACCTTTAATTAGTTCTCGTACAAGCAAACTCCCAAGTGCTGAAGTGTACCACTTTACAAAACTTTTAAATGCCTTTGGTATTGTGCTGTTCTGTTTAAAGTAAGCCAACTTAAGGAATAGTTATTTGGCAAAAAGACCAAAAAGTATCCCAACAACAAGAAGCTAAAAGACTATGTAACTCTTTTATCACTCCTTTAACTCAGCAGCTGCCAGGAGGACCTGCATCAAAATTACCAGGATGATGAGATGCAACTCTAACTAGGCCTGAGGAGCGTGGAGAGGAAAGCATTACCAGCTTGTCACAGCAGCCTCTGAGTGGAGAGCTCTTAAGGGAAAGTTTCCAGAAGTCTGGACTTACATTGCCACTGTGGGGCATTTCTGGAAGTTGTCCTCACAACCAGAAGCTACTGTAGAGAAAATGAGTTATTATCTCGCCCCTGCCCTTTCCACTCCCATAAAGTAAGATGACCTAATACAAAGTCAGGTGTTGTGGTTTTGAATTATTTTTCCTAATTATTTACTCAGCAGCACTGGTAGGCATCCCCAGGAAAAAATGGGCTCCTCTCTGCCAGGCCCAGTGCATGGAATAAAGTCCAAAGCCAACCCAAAATCCAAATCCAGTCCAAAAAGCTTACAATTTAGGGACAAGTCTCAGGCATCCTATACCTGAGACTTAGAGGGATTAAACTGAAAAGCCTCATCTTCACTCTTAATACATGCAAAAGCAATGCGGAGGCCTAAGTGGGCCCTAAAAATCCCTCACACCGAATAAGGTTTCTTTAGGAGAGGCACTATGAAGGGATACAATAAGCCTTGTTCCTAACACCCTTTCTCAAGGTCTTATGTAAGGAGCATGCTACAGTTTGGAGCGGGGACAAGAGGAACAGCATTACAGCTATTTCAGCCATGACATTTCTATTTCATGCAATCCTATTTCATATCCCATTGGGACACTGCAGAGGAACCACAGTTTGAGCTGAACAGATTATGCTAGAGCTTTCACCAGACCCCAGGGCAATCCAAGGTTGAAGGAGCACAAAAGTATCTTGAACTTACTTTAACCTATCTTCCTTCTGGGTCATAACTTCTGCAGTTCTACTCTAGAGACAGGACACAGAATTTCACTCTGATTTGCTCAAAGTTCTCAGTTCCAGAACTGATTTCAGATGTCCTGAGTTCCCAGTCTGCCTGCTTTACACTATAGAGCTGGGGCTGCTCAGCCGGGAGAAGAGATAGCTCACTGGTATCCCATCAGTGTGCATAAATACCTGATGGGGGTGAATGAAGAAGACAGAGTCAGACTCTTCCCACTGGTGCCCAGTGACAGGACAAGAGGTAATGGGGCACAAACTGAAATACAAGAAATTGCATTTTTAACACAAGGAAAACCTTTTTTTACTGTGAAGGTTGTCAAACACTGGAACAGGTTGTGAAGTCTTCATCCTTTGAGATACTCAAAACCTGTCTGGATGCAGCTGGAGCAACCTGCTCCAGCTGACCCTGCTTTGAGCAGTGGCTTGGACAAGACAGTCTCCAGAGATGCCTCCCAACCCCAGCCACTCTGATGCTGTGAGCTCAGGAACCCTTCTAGACAATAACCTGATGGCTACTTTACTGTGAGTACCTGAAAGGTATCAGCATCTGGAATGCTTGCTTCAAAATATATGCTTCTCTGAAGGAACACAGGGTGTGCTGACATGGAGATGCAAACAGAAAAACGCAACTATGAGATGTTCTGGGATACAGAAGTAATTCAAAACTATTAATTATGAACTGCCAATGAAGAACACAGTGCTGGATGAATTTCTTCAAAGTTAGTATTTCTGCTTGCTCTAGCCTGATTCTCATAGAATCATAGAATGTCCTGAGTTGGAAGGGACCCACAAAGATCATCAAGTCCAACTCCTGTCCCTGCACAGGACAACCCCAAATTCACACCATGTCACTGAGGGCATTGTCCAAGTGCTTCTTGAATATTGCCAGGCTTGGTGCCGTGACTGTGCCCTTAGGAGCCTGTTCCAGTGCTCCACCACCCTCTGGGTGAAGAACCTTTTCCTAATATCCAACCTAAACCTCCCCTGGCACATCTTCCTGCCATTCCCTCGGGTCCTGTCATGGGTCACCAGAGAGAAGAGATCAGCACCTGCCCCTCCTCCTCCCCTTGTGAGGAAGCTGCAGACTGCAATGAGGTCTCCCCTCAGCCTCCTCTTCTCCAGGCTGAACAAAGCAAGTGACTTTAGCCGCTCCTCGTATGGTTTCTTCTCTAAAACCTTCACCAACTTTGTGGCCCTCCTCTGGACACTCTCTAGTAGCTTTATATCCTTAATGTACTGTGGCGCCCAAAACTGCACCCAGCACTTGAGGTGAGGCCGCACCAGCACAGAGCAGAGCGGGACAATCCCCTCCCTCGACCGGCTGCAATGCAGTGTTTGATGCACCCCAGGGCACGGTTGGCCCTCTTGGCTGCCAGGGCACACTTTTGCCGTAGACCAGAACCCCCAGGTCCCTCTCTACGGAGCTGCTCTCCAGCCTCTCGTTCCCCAGGCTGTATGTACAACCAGGGTTGCTGTGCCCCAGGTGCAAAATCTGGCACTTGCCCTTGTTAAACTTCATTCTCAAGGGTCCTTGGATGGGAGAAGGGCAGCAGAAACTTGAACTAGAGAACTCCCATTTGTTTCTGTGTGTCTTCAGCAATATTGCAGCTTTATGCTTAGGTATACACAGTCTTTCTCAGGAAATTGCTCTCGAGACATTTTTCTGGGGGTGGGAAGGGGGGGACTTGTCGGGTGGGGTTTTCGAGGGCATCTGAGGGATTTAGGAAACCAATTTACACTAGAAATTGAGAACTGGGACATCCTTTTCTTTGGCTGGTAATGAAAATGCTTCCCACTGTATTTATTCCTTATTGAGGATGATTCCTTGGAATTTCAGTGATGTAAGACCATGCCTTACATGCTCACACTCCTGTAACAATAATAATCTGCTGTGGTTCTCATCACCCCAGATGCTTCTGTCCAGTAGCTCTCTGCTTTAGGAGTCACAGACTAGTCACTAGGCTAGCAGCATGTATCAGGTAAGGAACAGAAATTCTTTGCCAGAAAATAATAACCAACATGGTGAGGCTGTCAGGTATCCTAAAACAGTACACTTCTGCAATGGCAGATGATGAATTTATCAGGATTTTTGCACAGCACCAACAAGACTGACTTTCTTCTTACCTTCTTTTTTCACAGCCTCTATAGCATCAGCCTGTACCACTACTGTTCCCTCACCTTGGCAAGACGTCACAGAAAAGCACACAAATTAGGAACTCTATGGAGGGCCACATATTTTGTATCTAGAAATAGATTCAAATCTTCACAGTGGCTTGCCTCAATCCTAACAAAAAAATCTTGCCTTTCACTTTGATCTCAGAGTCCTTGCCAGCAAAATGTGAATTACATTTAGAACTCCCATCCTGGACTCCTGAGCCCTATGAGAGCAGGACCTGAGAGACCACTTACTTAGTCCTACTTTATCCTGACACTGGGATCTATGAACCTCAAATGGAAGATGAGGCAGGGATAAAACCAGCAAAAACAATGCTGTCTATCAGGTCTGCCTGTCCCAGATAGGAGCTTCTTTGACACTGCTGCAGAGTGAACAAACAGAAGGGACATTCATGGCATCCACACACTTCTCAGGCCACCCCCCNCGACTCTCCTCCCTTTGAAAAGCCAGAGCTCTTTGCATCTCTACTGCATGCACAGCTTCAGTGATGCTCAGTTTCTTTGCTTCCACATTGATACTTTGCAGATTCTTAATAACCCCTTATTAAATCAAAAAGTGCAGTTTCACACATGCTAATGAGAAGAGCATAATGTTAGCTCAAGGAGTGGGAGGTACAGCCCCGCAATGAAGCACTTTGCCAAAATACCTTGGTATTCACATAGGCAGGTGAAATACACACTTGAGGACAGAGTAGTAACAAAGCCATATTCACATGCAAGGACATCTGAGCAGACATGGCACATAATTAATTTGTGTTTAAACATCTGAACAGAGTGCCTCTGCATAAAATGGTATGAAGGATTAAGCCAAAAGAGTCATGTGGCAGTGACTCAATAAGAAAGATAAAGCACAGTCATTTAGGCCCCAGTTTCCCCCGAACCTTAGCTTCAGCTGCTCAGGCTTCATTTACATTACCACATCTTGTGCTTCAGCTATTAACAGCATACTACATTGTGACTGGCCTTTTGTGGGGACACAAAAAGAATGAGTGGTCACAAGGAAACCTTTGTGCCTCTTCCACGGCTGCACAGGAGAGCCAGTCCTTGCAGTCCACAGCTGTAAAGGGAGTTTCAGAGTTAATAATGCCAGCAGCAGAACACTTTTCAAAGGAAAGTGGAGCAGAAGGGAGGGCAGTTAAAGCTCTGCTCTCTTTCTCTCACATCAGCTACCAAACTAAACAGAGGGAGTTTATGCTATACCCCCACAAAGGAGATGTACAAACTACTTGTCATTGGAGAAATCCTTTCCATGACACTGAGACTTTCCATCTGCCCTTGAGAGCTGACAGGCACAGTGCTTTCAGGAATTACCAGCGCTGCAGTGCACCTGCAGTTCCCCCACGAATTTGCTGTGCCCTTGCTAGTGTCGGGAGAATAGGCATCATACAGGATTTATGTGTGTCCTATTGCTGGATTTATTTATGGTATTTTTAAGCACCGGCCATATGCATGATGCTTAATAAGACATAAGCTCTGCCTGGAAGAGATTATTTGTTACATATTCATTCATTCTCTGCCTCAAAAAATCACAAAGGGTATTTAAAAAAAATATAAAAAGCTTTATTCACCCTCGAATCAGAGTCCCTCAGCATGCCTAACTAGCCAATTTGCACCACTGAATTTGTCCTAAATTTCAAACTTTATGAATGAGCAATCTGGGAAATTAGAATTTGAAGCCCCAGTTCTGAGTGTGCTTTTACTAAGGATATGCTTATGTTTTGTAATATGAGCTATAAGCCCTGTAGAATTGTTCATAACATGCAGAAAAAAGGATAAAATAAGAAATACGGGATGGTGCTAGAAAACCAAAACTCTCCTGATGCAGAGAGAATTAAAAAGACTATTTTAAATAAAGCTGGACGTGCCCCGCATGCAGAAAATACATTTGTGTCCAAGAGAAAGAGCCGGCAGGTGTCAGCCTTGCTTTATACAACCAGCCTCCCCCTGGTCACAAGCAAATTCTTGCAAATTTGTTTGATCTGATTATTAACATTGACAGTAAATTTGTTCTGAGGAGTTACAGTTACACAGGTTAACTGTGTTATCAAAGAAGTTTATATCCAGCAATATTTATATAGGTTAAAATGTTGAAAATTCTGTTACCATAGCAACTGCTGCATCAGATGGATTATAACTAGGTGAATGAGGAGACTGGAACAACTTCCTGATGAGAAATTCAATTAATATGTCAGTATTTGTAGGCAGAAGCTAAATAGCAATTCCTCAGAGTTGTCAGTCACAGTTTACATGTGATGTTTTTCTCCAAAAGGGAAATGGTGTCCATAATACCTTTATGCCTCCTTCACGTTTACATGTATGCCTGTTTTCAAGGCATTCACATGAGAAACACATTTATTTTCCTCATACCAAATTCTAACAGGTGAAATGATGTGCAGGCTTCTATTCAGCATATCCACATCACACAGGTAGCGTTTTGTAATGCCAGTGATCACTCTGCTGTGTCTCAACACGCAAACAAAATATAGTGTTTCCTTTATTAAAAATGCATGGAATACAACTTTTAAGATAGGACTTTATAAAGACAAAATGTTGCAACACACTCTGTGTGCTAAGGGTTAAAAAAGCCCAGTCGTTGTGCAATTTAGTTCCTTATCTCCTGCTATGCTACAGTTTCCACAGCAGTCTGAATTCCCAGGGATGCTGTCAGTCACTCTGATGGGTGTAGCACCCAACCCTGTTTATTTCTGATGTTCTTTTCTGATGATCTTTTAAACCCACTCCCCACCCCCCACATACAGTCTAACCCACAAGAAGCACCTGTAAGGAACAGAGCAAAAAAGTGTTTGTGGAAGACTCCTGACTCTTCATTTCCCTATCTGCTTTAAGTCATGCCATAATTTGACGTAGGGACTTGTAGTCGTTTCTTCCAAGATCCCCAAATAATTTTTGGCCTATCCTCATATGAAAGTGTCCTTTGGGTCCCATACTTTAAAACCCTTTAATCTGCTTCAACCACAAAAACCTTCAAATGTTAGTCAATACCCAAGCCACTTTGTTTCCATTTGAAAAAGAAATGTAATACGTGACCCAGATTATTTCCATGGTCTTACACTTTTTTATAACAAATGCATACAAAGAACATACACAAATTTCTCAGAAGCCAGTATGAATATAGATTGGAAAGGTTTCCCACTTATAAATGTTCAAGTCTGGATTTTCACCTAATCATCTGCTCAAAATAAGCTTCCCTCTCTCTCATAGAGGGCCCTCTCTCTTCCATCCAGGGCCACATTCAGAGTTTCCCTTGTTCTAAATGTATGGAACGTAGAAGTGAAAGACGCTGATTTCAATGACACTAAAACATATATGGGTTTCTTATTACGCCAGTTATTATGAACACATGTAATTTGATTTGGATTTGTCCATGATATAAGACCAGAATAGAAGAAGTTGAATCAAATCAAATAGGTGATTCTGGTGAAGGTAAAATATTTTTCTATCGTGATGGCAACCATACTAATGAATTAGAGGATAAACGTATAAATTCTAACTGCACATATTTACACCATGCAGTCCAAATACTGTGAACACAGAGGCAGCAGCATAGCTAAGTAGCAAGGGAACTATCAAATGCTATCAGAATGCTTCTTCTGTGTTAACTTGTCTTCTTTTATTAGCTTGGAAGCAAGGCCATGCAGCGCATGGCAGCGCAGTCAGATATCACTAAATATCTCCCAACTTGGTGCACTATACAGAGTTTGCACACAAGCACAGGCCAGTATGAGACTGGGCATTTCTAGCAAGCTCAACTGTGCTTTCTAGACATAGCCAAAGGAACTGCTTTTGCTCGGCTGATGCTATGGAGCCCCAGCTTAACAAATACAAACTGACAGTTAGTAGCATTTCCTACTGTTTATCAAAAGAAAAATCAAAGTCTCTGTCTTACAGTCACTTGTTCTCATCAGCTGAAAATGCTCGACGTAAGATAACACAGAAGGTCTGGAGAAATTCAGGCACTTGCTAATAGGCCTCTTTAACCAGCTGCTTAGAGATTTTTGCTACATCATTTCAGGCCAAAGATCTTTCACAACCTGCTGCCATTTCCTGTGCTGTAATTATGAATCTTACATCTTGTCACAATCTACTGCTCCAGCTCTCTCTCCTCACTCTTCTTCACTCTTTTTATTTTTTAATTAGATGTTTTTCAAGATTTAGTTTGCAGAAATATGCCAGTATCTGTGGACCAGATTTTTCAGTTTGTGTAAAGTTATGTATGTATGGGGCTTTTTCAATGGCACAAATTGCAGCAAGTCTTAGATTTGTCCTGGGAGCTGGTTACCTAACTGTCCTTTGTGCCTTTGAAAATATCCTGTGGGGCCCCATATTTACTTTTCTAATTATTTAAAACAGTTTGGACCTGAGCCAACAAGGTTCATTAAGAGGTACTCAATCAGTTCTTCATGTAAATTTCAAATGTCTTTATAAACACAAAGCTAGCAAGAGCAAAGGCAATGTTAAGAAACCAGGTTTCCTTTGGACCAGTCACAATCTCCTCTGAATTAAAAAATTCCAACAAGAAATGGAACACAGCTAATTATTTTTATAACGTTATCATTCTCCATCTTCTCCATAGGTACCTTGCCTATGAGAATCCAAAGCACTGTACTAAATCTCAGTATTCCTCTATGACACTGCGGTCAATCTAAAAATTAAACAGGTTTTATATTTTGGAAACACAGTTACAATTAAGGAAGTCCAGAGAAGGTGATGGGGGAGTTTAAGGAATTCTGACCAAAGTAGACAAATGGGTACTCTTACAGCACAATGTTAATAAAGGTAATAAAGGCAAAAGTGTCTTTTATGGTAAGGGAAAAAAAAGGTAAGCTTCCGTTTATTGCGCATCTCTTCTCATAAAAACAGACAAACTGGCAGGTGGTGCGAGGAAAGAGCTAGAGAAAATCACCAAACATATGAGAAGGCTGCAAGATAAGCACAGAAATAGCCCTATCTCTGTCNTCTCTCTGTCTTGGGTGTGCATCTGATCATACACAGTGTCTCAAGAAGACCACTGCAGGATTACAGGGGATTCACAGAAGAATGAAAGAAATAAAATAGAGAAGGAATTCTGCAAAGGGAGACTGAAAATACTGATACTGTTTTTCTTAGAAAGGAAATGAACAAAAGAGTTACAGTAAAGGCACCTCAGTTCTACCTCCTTACAATCCCAACCATGGCTACATACTAGTGATATCAGGGTTATAATGGTTAATATGAGTAACAAACAGGTAGAAGCAAGAAAACTTCATGGTTATGGTCTTAAATTGAG
>VZTV01027024.1:2395-17132 GCA_013400875.1 Anhinga rufa
TGTTATCAATGCCATCAACCTGTAGGCAATTTTCTGGACAACATAGGGAGAAGAACAACCCCCAGCTTATTTCTAGATTTTCCCAATCTATTTGAACATTAACATAAGCATCTCTTGACTGTGTTTTAGCCCAAGAACCAGGCTGGGCCCTACTGCTCTGTGTGGCAACTTATAAAATATTCACCCTCCTTGTCCTTCACAGCTTATCAGTAACCCTGGGAAGATACAGTGAAAACCTTCTGTATCTTCTTCCTTGACTCCAAACAGGAATTCTCTCCAGCCCTGTTAATCTAGTTCTTTTGTGTTTACCTCCACAAACATTACGGCCCCTGCATTTTACAAATTCATGAAAACCAAGCTGACTGCATGCCACCACTCATCAGCTCAGTACTGACTATGAGTGGAATAAGGTAACACAACACGCAATACTATTTGTAGAAACCTATTTAAAAACTGCACAAGCAAGTATCCACACTGCTTGTGACACTGTCCAATCCAACAAAAGGCTTGGACCATCCACTGTGATCTATGTGACAAGTCATGTCTCTCTAATGAAGCAGAAGTGCTGAATCTGTCCTACCAACAAAGTGCTGGATCTGTTTGATGCAGCTCCGACATCATGCCTATAATCATTTTCTATCATCAGCCTAAGTGAATATGTTCAAATAATGAGCATTGTTCAAGGAAATTGCATTCTTCTTTTTGATACTTCTGAGGCAGAAAAGTGAGACTAGATTTATTGAACAGATTATTCCTGCCTGCTGCATTGTTTGTAGTACCTAAGTGATACCTTCTCTCTAATTAAATAGGTAAAATCTTACCATGTCTGCAGTCTTATAGCATCTAGCTAGTAATCATAATTTGATTCCTCTATAAATGTAACTATTTTTAACATCTATATTCTTTCTTATGGCATATTTTAAAAATACACCTGTTTTTGTTTCTTCAGAGGCAGAGGAATAACTCAAGAGTTTTCTTCAAGCAGACAGCAGGAACCTCTCCTTCAGCTCTTCTGAGCCCCCACATTCTTCAAAGAGCTTTAAAGTCTCTATCAAGCAGACTCAAACAATAGTCTGATCACTGGATGGAAACTGCCTTTTGTCTATTGCACAAAACATGGATCTTCACAAGATATACCATCCTGGAATTCATTGTCATTGCAGACAGTTCGGAGGAGTTACTCCCGATTTACACCTCGGTAAGTGATAACAGATCCAGGCCTTTTCTTCCAAGCTATTTTTCTATTTAAGTAAAGGTTGATTCAGGAAACAATTTTAAAAAATATGTATTTTTAAGTATGCAAGAGGGAAAGGAATTCCCTGTGCACATACTCACTTTTGAATAGTGGCTCATGCTTCTTAAGGGGGAAGGTCTGTATGTGCCTGTGCCATTGATGGTGATATCGCATTTTGAATCAACTCCCATTTTCCTGTTAACTGTTCTGTCAACCTGTTTGGGATCTCATCTACCTTCCTCATTACAGCCTTCAGAGGGAGGGCTCCTACCACACTGAGAGTCAAGAGCAGATCATGTCCCTCATTTAGACCCAACACATCTTTCCACAGCCCACTAATTGCATGGCAGCTCAGGCTCATTTGTCTTCCCAGATCGTTAAAATTCATCACCATGCTCTGTGAGCTCTCACTCCTGCCCTTGGATGGGCAGCTGTAGATTATTTAGCCAGACCAATCCCTAATGTTTTTAACTAGGAACTGACCCCAGCACCTGAGCACCTGCTGGGCTCTTAGTCTCTGTCATGTTAAAAGAGTGCACAGAAGGACCTGAGCCATCAAAAGCATCCTGCTGCATTACATTAAATATTGATAAAAAATATGCAAATTATTTATTGATCTTCTCCAGGAAGGGCTGAGATAATGAGAGAGGGACTNGACTGTTGTTGATAGCTGAAGTTAATGAGGTCTTTCGGTTCACTCAGTATTTCAGACCTTACCACTGGTTTGAAGATAAAAGAGATCAATGCACCTTTATTGTGCATCACTGCCAGCAAGTGCCCTGAAAAGGGCAGGAGTATTTGTACAGGTGCAGTGCCAGCACTCCTTACTAACTTTACCTGGACTGCCCTGGTTAATATTATACTACTCTAAATTGTCTTATCCTTCATTGTATTTGTTTTCCAAGGCTGGTATATATCAGAAGTTGATGCTCACACTGTTTCCAACTTATTAGCAGCTCAGTGTATAATTAATACCTAGAGACCGGCAGTTTTTTCTTTCCCCTTTATTCAGAGCATTAACTGCATTGAATATGCTTCCTACCCTTTATGTGATTGACACATGACAGCTTTTAGCTGTCTTTCTGTGCCTTCATCCTCGTGGTGGAAATTTCTTCACATTCACATAGTTGGCTTTTTTTCCTTCTTTCTTTCTGTTCTATCTCTCCACATTTTTGGTGCCCTACGATGCCACAGGTGAGTAAACAACAAATCCAAAGCAGCTGGACCAGAGCATTATCACCCCCAAACCAACCATCCATTTGAAACCATAAATCTGTCACACCTGGTTTACCTGCAGGATGTTGCTTCTGCACATCCACCAAGCCTAATTCTAGACAAAAACTCTGTGGATGTGGCCACAAGAAGCCTCCATCTGCAATTAGGCCCCCATTAAACAAATTTCTGGAGTGTCTGCATCTTGTCTAGGAAACAGTGAGAGGCAGGTCACAAGGGTTTGCTAACACAGAGTCTAGGCTGCAATGGCTGTCATTCCAGACTGGTACTGATTTGAAACAGATCCTCCCTTCCCAAAGCAGCCAAAGAATAAGCTTCAAATTCTCACCATAATTATTTAAATTTCCTTAGGATTTGGATGAGTCCATCTAAGTGGAGATCGGTACTGTGTTAGGAGCTGCACAAAGCCATATTAAGCTGCATCTTTGCCCCAAAAAGCTTACTGTTCTTAGATGAACAGAGCAGGTAAGATGTGATCTGAATGTGAGAGTGACTGTTTCATAGCAGGGAAAGTTCTCAGGTTTCTCCTTTGCCACATGGTCCAACCATGTACCACCCTGGGCAGTGACCAGGAGACGGGGAGGAACAGGGCTGCAACTTCTTTGCCTTTCATTTCTTCTCCCTTAATAACCTGCAGCTGACAGTACTGAGAAAGCAAGCAATGGCATGGAGAGTAGGAAGACTTGCTGCAGATTAAAACTGATTAGCGGCAAGACTGCAAGCACAACCCAAATCTCACGGGTTCCAGTCTCCTGCTGTGGTCCCTGGGCCACCACGGGAAGTTATGCAGATGCCTGCAACAGGGGATGCCATCCTGACATGTAATTCTAAAACTAACAGTTTATTTTGTCAATGTTACCAATTGATTTTCTCACAGAAAGGCGTGTCCTAGAAAAAGTATTTCCAACACAAGCAGACAGCAATAAAGGGAGGTGGACAAATACTGTCAGCAAAATATCAGAAAGGGACATCACCTGAGGATGGTGCGCTTAAATAGGACAGCCAGACATGACAGATCCAGTCATGCCCAAGTTCAAGTCCCTACTGTGTCAGTTTAAGAGTAATCTGGAACTAAAACTTGGTGGTAGCTTGGTCCAGGGGCCTAATCCTGGATCTATTTATGCTCTCAGTACTTCTGCCACATGCAAACACAACTTTACAAACACTACTAACTCTCCTGACAATCTGCAATGTGACAACAAATACTTCAACACCATCATATTTTTGTTTAAATCTTCTAAAGATTTGGATACAGGAAATCTTAACTATAAAATCTCAAGTATGCTATTCCTAGAAGCAGTTACATCCCAGCACTGTTAGGAAAACATCTAGGAGCAATTACTAAAGATATTCTAATTCATACACTGAATATATTCTGAGATTTTGTATTGTTCTACATCAACTAAGACTACGGGAGAAAAGATTTTACTTGAGCTATGCTTTCTCAAGGGAAAATACTCCACTGAGAGCTTGAAAAAGTTGACTTTCCAGAGCAAATCAGAAAAATAGAAATAAACAATTATTCAAAATTGGGTGGAAGAACAAAGTGATTGATGGACTATACTTCCCTGCATACAATTTCAAGACTGATGCCATACTATTGACTATGTCAGGATACAACAGACCTGAATTATTAATTGCTCTATGATTCCCATTCTCTGAATGATACACTCCCTCAGTGCTTCTCTGAATGTATATTCTGTACATGTAAAACAAGAGCAAAAGCATCGCTGCATTTCCAGATAAACAGAAGCATTTTTAGGTTTGACAGTATTTCACTGCCCCCACCAACAGAAAGAACCAACCAATTTAAAATTGCTAAGCAGCAGGGAAAACATTTTTTCCCCTTTTCTTTCACACCAGAGTATTTAATTATGAATTTATGCAAACAAAAATTTCAGAGCTCTCACTGCTCCAACATTCTCTTGCCCGAGGTGCTTTCAAGCCCACAACTGCAGAACAGAGGGGGTGGAGTAGAGCCCCAGCAATTCAGACAATCAGCTTTGAAAGCATGTTACAGCCTGTTTAGTTGCAGGCCCCTATTCATTTTCTGTGTTTCAAACAAGAGTCATTTGCTTGAACACTGCTTTCTTTTTTTTTTTTAAAGAAAGTCCATTTATTCAAAAAAATGAAAACATATGAAAACAAGAACAAATGCTAAATGCAAGTGGAAGACAATAGAAGGAAGCTGTTAAATGTGACCAAGGAAATTGTATTTTTTTCTCTATTGGCTGTATCGGAACTGAAAACACAGACAAAGGACAACCCAGTTACACTTCTGTAGAGTGAGAATTAAGCCACTGAAGTCGTGGTATCTTCATCTGTTAATGAATCCAGAATAGGCCCAAAGTGCCTTTGTTTTTCTTTACCATATGAAATGTATCTGCAGTTCAAAACCCTGACTCCCATTTAAACAAAGGCCACTGTAAACATTTCTGGTGATGTAAATTAACCTCAAGGTGGGAGCAAACCATATTTACATCTACTGAATAACCACTTTGAACAGTGAGAGTGGCATAAAGTAGCCTTCATGTCAATAGAAATCAGATCTTATGTTCTGAAAACAGAAGAATGCAGTGACCACACTAATAGCTAGTAACGACCAATTTGTAAAACCACATGGTTTTAAATATAATATTCCCAAAAATCTTCCAGTTTGCAGTTTAGATTTACAGGGGGTTTAGGTTTTTCAGGTGCTGATCATACGCCAAGCAAGAGGCTCTACAGGAAACAATGAGCATACCAGCTTCACTTCTATATCAGTTTGGACAGAGATGACTCCATTTAAAGGAGGATTTCATCTCAGTTTGGAACAAAATCTTCAAACTTCCTAGTAAATAGACAAGGTCTGAAAGTCTAATCCAAGTCAGGCAGTCCCACCAGCTGCCCAAATACCACTGACTCCAGCAGTAGTGGGGGCTTTTCTCCAGCCGCAGACCCAATGGATCCCAGACCACCCGCGTGGCTGGCAGCGATGTGCTGGAAGCCCTGCACCAGCGCCAGAGGTCCTGCAGCCACTGGGGACCTCTACTCCGAGACAGTTGGTCAGGGAAGCCAGCTTGAAACTAGGACCCATGTGATTCCTAGGAAACACAACCCGCAGCAATCTGTCTAAAGAGCTGGTAAGATCTATGAACTTGGGAGATTCCCAGAGCTTGGACAATTTGTTAACTAGAAACAAGATGCCCTGAAAGGAGGCTGGAAGCCCGGCTGCACCAGGGGCTACAGGATCAGTAGCTAGCAGTCTGGGCTTTCAGGCTCCCAAATCCTCCCAAACCCTCTCCTGAGACAGACATGATCTGCTATTGGTTAAGAATGGGAGCTAGGGAGCTGGCTTCCACTGTCCCCTCAGCACCCACTGGGCAGGCAAGCTAGCAGGAAAAGAAAAGTCACCAAAACTCTTCCTCTGCTCATCTATACCCATAGATTATTTTGGATTTGACAAACAGGAATTTTCTGGGAGGAAAGGATTCTCTTGGAAAAGACCCAGTTCAGCCCAAATTCCACTTGCAAGACTTGCAGCTGTCTCCAGCAAACACACAGCATCAGGTACACCTGAAAACAGGAATGCACACTACTGAAAATACATTTCTTTCACAGGATTCCCACACTGCTAGAGAATTAGTGAGAAAACAAACCATATCTGACAGATATTAATCACATCACTTAATACACAAGCAACAGGTGTGCTGGAGATGAGATGGCAGAAAAATTGATACAGAATAAAATTAATTGTTTTCAACTGTGGTTTTCACACCAAAAAAAAAAAACCAAAACCCTCTAGCATATCTCCTTAATTTTTTTTATAATTATTAGTCATTCTTTCATCAATGAATTGTTAAGTTAATATTCTGAAGTCAGTAATTTGGAAAGAAAAAATAAAGGTATGTTCAGGAATGACAAAATGCTACTCAAAGAAGAGCAGTAATGCCACACCTGCAATCTGCTTTGAAAAATTACCTAAAGCCTACAACTAAAGCTCTTGAGAACAGAGCAGAACATAGCTAGCATCACCTTTAATAGCACTCCCATATCAAACACTTTCTCATCTCACCCTAGCAGCCAAAAAGGAGCATTTTGAGTGCCAACCCGTATCAGCAGGCTGCGTTTGGGTTACCAACAAGGATGTCAGAAGCAACAGCACAGTATCCAAGATATCACACATTAGCCCCCCAAAAGCAAAAGATGCTTCACAGTTGGTTTTCCAGCACTCCAGTCTAAACACCCTAGCAAAAATTAAAAAAAAAAAAAAGAGTTAAAGAGTTACTCTGTGAATATTCCTCCCCCCAAAGAGACCTTTCTTGACTCCCTGGCTGAGCACCAGCCCATCTGTTTGGTTTTGTGTTTGCAGGTAAGCATGGCAACAGTCAGAGTGAGGTCACTGAAGAAATGTTTAGGTTAATGTAATCATTTCATCCCTTTGAAATACAACATGTCTTGCCAGCAAGGCCACACACTGGAGAGGCAAGATATTTGTTTAAGAGCAAGGGACCTCGCTCTTCTCTTCATTTCTGCTTGTTTTGCACTAATGTAGCTCAGCTGATTTCTCTGGCATTTTTTGATGGAAATTTCTCGAGACAGACAGGAGCCCAGTGATGCCAAGACCCAATAAAATCTATACTGTCATTACTGGAGATTGAAGAAGTGTGCATCCAGGAGAAAGAAGGCTCTATCACCTTCCCCAGTCACAGCTGCCAGGAGGAAGGAGATTCTAGTTGACCCAATCCCTGACCTCCAACAGCTCCAGATCAGCATCTCAGTTATACCATCCATGGTCACAAAGATAAGGTTGGCCCTTCCTGCCTTGGTCTCCAGCACCCATGCTGCACTGGAAGACACTACCACAGCACTGCCAGACCAAGCTTTACAGCTCTGCAGTGCTGGGGTAGCACCCACTGCTCCCAGGGCAGCCTCTTGCCTGCAGGTACTCTACCACCCCACAGCCAGCAGCACCAGCGGCATGGCGAATTAGAAGAGATCTTCATAGGACAGGGGAACTGATTCAGGTGGGATCTCCTGGGAGCAGCAAGACTTGTGATCCCAGAGCTCTCTGAGCTAAACCTGATCTGTTTATAGACAGATACAACTCTCACTGACACCCACGGGAGAAGGACTTACGGACTATGCAGGAAAACAGGTTTCTGCTGTGCCCTTTGTCAGAGAGAAAGGCACATATACTTGTATCACAGCATTAACAGGTTGTTTCAGCACTCATAACAATGAAAGTAAGGTACACAGTCTTCGTTGTACTGTCCAGAAGAAACATGTTATTTATTGACTGGAAAATTGAAAATTGAAGCATACCAGCCCTCTTAATACTGCAAGGACCTGATTCAATATCCACTGAAGTTTTTTTCATTGCCTTTAATAAGCTTTAATAATCCAGGTTCATAGAATTACTCCTTTATTAAATCAATGACAGAACTACAAGCTATTTTGCAGAAGGATCGGTAGTATTGTTTACTCAGGATACACATTTACTGCTAACCACTTTCTTTTTCTCTCTTCCTCCTTTTCTGTTATTTTAATATTTGTTTTCAATAGATCTTTTTTGTGCCTATAACTCTGGAATTCAACAAGTGAAAACACCAACTAGAATCAGATACTGAGATTTTAATGATAAGCATAAGAATATTTCCTCTTTAATAAAAAGCAGATGAGCCTTAATTTGAAAAAAATAAAATATAAATCACATTAAAGGTCAAATCCTGATACTGATAAAACCACCCGTGATTTTCAGTGGCATCCAGATTTAGGTCTAATGATCAAGCTGATAACCGCATGAGAGAGGAGAATCAGAATCTGTACTGGAAATTCAAGCTGACACCCTGACCTTAACTCATGCTGTGGTGCTTTTTGAAAGGGAGGGGAAGGAGCAGCTTTCTTCCCGACAGCATGAGTTCAGATGGAAGTGTCATTCCATATTTTCCCATCCTTCTTTACATAGTTTTATTAAACATTGCTTAACTATGTTCCAAGGTGGTTAAATATTTAAAAAGGGGCAATTCCTTGCATTAGGCAGAGTGTAATCAAAAGGACAAGTGCTATCAAAATTATTCCATTTCAGAGGGACAATGCTTTTATCCATACAAAGTCTGCAAAGACTTGTTTTCTAGTGAGAACTCAATGCTTTTAAAGAAAAGAAAAAAAGTAAAAAAAAATGGAAAAGGTCAGTTTGTATTGCCTGTTGGTTTATCTCAAGCAATCCTTAAAATAACAGAAAATGTCTTTTTTAAATGCTCAGTTTCCACTAGAAACTAAGCTTGCCAATATGGAAAACAAAACGTGAGCTCCTAATCCTGCAAGATCTGGAGATCTTGAATATATGTTTTATTCTGATATTTCCATGAGTTGCTTAAATGCATAATGGTGATGAGATTGTTTGTCTGATTTTAATGCAGGTAATGTACTCTGAGCTCAGTGATCCAAGAGAAAATTTCCCAGCAGGCCATACTTGACAAGCAGGTGTCACTCAATCATGCACGTTTTCACCTCCCTGAGAGGACAGATGGTCCCAGCCTACTTAGCAATTCCATCCTCTGTTGGCAGCCCCCTCTCCAATGCAGTGCCATAATAAAGATGCTCTGAGATTTGTGTTAATCTGTGGTCTTTGGGGTAAACTGTAAACAAAGTGTGTAGAGTTATCGTTTCTCATTATGAGCTGGACCTCTTCTCCTCTGCCTATAGCATATAATAGCCTATACCCCTGGACTCAGCTTTCATGGAGATTAGTTCCTATCATTTTAAGCACCACAGAATTACTTTGTCTGCAGAGACTTGACCTGATCTGTTTGAGGCTTTTACTATAAAGACAGTAAAACAGACTTTTTTTCTCCAAATTAGGAGAACAATGGTTTAAATTGGCAATAGCTCCTGTTGCTGAATTTTATGCATATGCATGTATTATACTTGCTGATTTCCTGCTCTGAAATAGAAGAGGTAGTGTTATTCCTCTCGTCATGGTTCAGAAACAAGAAGAGCAAGGACTGGGAGGGGAGGGAATAAAAACTCCTTACATCTGAACACCATGTTGAGGGGGGTTATTTGTCAATTCTTTTTTCACTGCTGTGATACATTTCCACTGCATCCAATTTCCCCTGTGTAAAAGGAAGACTATCTTCTCCTCACAATCTGACAAGTGCAGTAAGGAAAAAAAGCAGAGGGAGAGAAGGAGTGTGTGCAGGAGTTCCCGGAGTCAAGTCTGGTGCCTCCTATAATTTGTGCCATTAGGGAATCTTCCAGGACTTTCTACATGCAGAAAGGAAAAAGAAGGTCAAAGGTTTAGAGTCCTAGTAACAGTACTCAAAACAAAGCCAGAGCTGCTTCCAGCACCAGCATGTGCCACAGAATGAGGTCGGAAGGATATCACATTATTAAAATGAATTATCCAAATTGATGTCTCTATGACATTTTTAGGTCCCTTCATCTGATCTTTCAGGTGTAACAGAGATTACATGAAAATCAGGGAGCATCATACTTGGTTTTGGCTTGTGCCAGTCTCATAAAGGGGATCTATGAAAGATTCACAGTGATTTTAATGGGCTATTGATGCAATCAGAGCGCTTGGATGGACACAGCTCAACTGATGTAAGAGGAAATTTTGTCCAGATTTTATCTCTGAGAAGGAGGAAGAATATTTCTCTTGTTGAAAGAATTAAATAAGATTTAAATGTATGTCATTTCAGAAGTCCTTGAGTTTCTCATTCTTAGTCTCAAACCTTGGAATTCTTACCCAAAACTGGAAAAGAGGAATACTTGCACATTATTTTGTCAAAGGCAACAATAAATACCAAATAGAAGTTAAGAAGAATCAGCTGACACATAATGGAGCTGATTAGATGACAGGGGAGACATCATGTCACCCCAGGTCTCCAGGAAATATTTTCTTGCTTTCTTAGTACCTACATAAACACTACATTCCTCACACGGTAACAGACACTTGTAGACCTTTTGCAGACTAGTCCTTACTGACCAGCCACATGACAGTGCTGGAAACAGCTATGAAGTAACCACTTAGCTGACTTCATCCTCAGCACTAACTCCAAGCCATCAAAAGACTACCAAGTAAGGTAGGGATGGAAATGGAAGAGATATATATATAAAAATCAGATTAAAAGTACTGTATCAAAGTTTGATTCAGTCCTGTGGTCATTAGGACATTGTACACTCCAGTGCCTATCTTAGGAATTGAAAATCTCTGAAAGCCTTTCCAGTGTAGTGTAATACTTTATTTGTACATAAACAGTGACTGAGCCAATGAATCCTCTTTGTGGTTGTTATCTGTATTACAGTAGTGCCCAGAGGCTTTAGCAGAGGTTGGGGTTTCAAGAGCCTCAGTGATGTCCTGAGTTTCACACTGGGCTGAGGGCACATTGACATGGCCATATCCAGCAGTTGCAGCCTAGCTCTGCCTGACTGGCAGGGCATAACCCAGATCAGGTCCCAAGGTTAAAATATCCCACTTTCCCAAATTTCCCATGAGTCTGGGATCAGCAACAGCTACAGGGCTGCACAATCAGAGCTGGCTCACCCCCAGCTAGTGAGAGAGGAGGAGAAAGGGCAACAGACTTTCCTTTTCTACAGCTGGCTGTGCAGATGTGCCCTGAGACTGAAGAAACTGAGATTTCTTTTCTAATTTCACTACTGGTCTCCTTGGTCACTCTGCAGACTATTGGCAAGTTGTTTCATCTCCTCCCTCACAAGCAGCAGTGACAGGGGCTTCCTATGGACCAATTACACTCCCTACCCTGGGAGGTTCACCAAAGGTAAAGGAAGAATAAGGAATAGCACCAGAACAGTAAGATATCAAGAATGCTGAGTTTCAAGTCTCCCCTCTCAGCTCAGTACTACCTCACAAATCTGGTAGAGCAGTTCCCATTTGAACACTCAGAGCTGCTGTGCCTGGTCCCTCCAGTGCCCATCCACTTTGCCCACACAGGTCAGTGGTCTCCGGCTCTCAGGAACTGCAGCACTATTTCCACAGACTGCTTAGGCATATGTTCCTTTCTTATTTTTCCTTCCTAGAAATGAAGCCTTGCTCTCTTACTGCCCTAAACATCCAAGTCCACAAATTATCCCTGTACTCAAGCCATGTGAGTAGCCTGTGAGTATATTTTGGACAAACCACTTGAGTTTTTTCCTTCCCACCATTAGGAGAGCTCATAGGAAATGAGAAGTGAAGGACTCAAAAGCCTAAACCACTTTAAGTTGTTGACAAATATGTCTTTTGCTGAAAAGAGGAAGTTATTATAGGATTATTTCCTGTAAATGCAAACCACTGTCAAATGAAATATGAACATAAGAGTGGCTACACTGAGTCACAACAAAGGTATGCCTAGACATACTGTTTCCAGCAGTAGCCATAAGCAGATGCCCAAGAATAAGAACAAGACAAGTGGATGAGACACTCCTTCCTAAGAGTCTCCCACCTTCAGCTATTTCAGTTCAGGGACTTCCAAAACTGGAAGAACAGAACAGAGAAGACAAAAACTGAAGCAAAACATAAATCCTAAGACCAACAGATTCATCCTAGTAAGATGAGGTAGTGAAATTTACTTTCAGACATATTTGAAAGGATATTCAGAGCTTAAAATTAGCAAAAGAGCTAACATCCACTCACAGTCTATCCGAGCCACTTATTTTAATTAATATTATTCAGTACTAGCAATAAAATCTGGTCACTTTTTAAAAATATTGTGACAATATAGCTGCATTTGAGAGGAAAGGACATTTCTTGGTTCTGTATCTAGCAGTGCTCACAACTACAGAGCACCACAAGTGAGAAAGAATAATGCAGTTTCAAAAAAACATGAATGAAACATGTCAGCAATAACGTACATGCAGGACTATACCTTCAGTAATAGGTGTGCACGTTCTGGCTCTGACTTAGAAGCTGTATGTGTATGCTTGTGTATTAACATTCTCTCACATGTACATTTTCCTTGTGCAAAACCACATTCCATCTCTGAAAGAGGAAGGGCAAATATATCAATGATTCATTTTGCACAGCAGCATTTTCTTTTCATCCGTACACCTGAGGAACAGGGTACATCCCAAGGCAGTTATTTTCCTCCACAACCATCAGTCCTTTATTCCATTCTGACCAGTACTTGATTCACTGAAGCATCCATTGACAGTAAAACCCCACTACTCACTGTGGCAGAAGCAGAAGGAAGGAAGCAGTGCATGCAGTAATACATTACTCAGTTACATATGCTCTTCGTAGCTTGCACACAACCCTCTTCCCCAGCCCAAACCTCTCCTCAGGTCATACCATGGCAGTGAGGAACTGGGCTGCCATCAAACACAGCTGGATTCAGTGAACACTGCAGAAGTTAAAAACCTGTCTTCTCAAACTTACAACCTTCCTCTGCTTACTGGGAAAGAAACAGCTAAATTCTTCAACATTTTGGTGTTAAATACCCCCTTACACCTCTGGAAGGAGTCACCTGAGGACCATAATCTGGCCCATAAAACAGGTATAATGAAACCAATCAATTTAGAAGAAATAAGAACCCTACAAGATGTTATTTTCTTTAGGACTGGAATAGGACAATGCAAGCAAGTAACAAGGACATGGCTCCTGCTGCTTAAGGACTGGAAGTGAAAAGAAAATCTAGATCAGAAAAGCATTAGACAGTCAAGCAGAACTGCGTGCACACTGCTAAAGCTCCAAGGGACAAGTTGGCAGGTTACTGCTAGTAGAAAGGATCAAGGTGAATAAGAGAGGCTTTAAGACACAAACTGAATAGCTGATACAGAAATCTGCTAGACCAAAGGGAGATAAGAGACTCAGCTGCTGAATTTTTTTGTGAAAAGTCATAGTCATCTGAGATGATGCATCCACAAAAGGGAACGGGAACGCATATGTATTAAAGTCTTAGTCTAAAGGGAGAGTCTGACAAGGACCAGCCTCTGGCTGTTACAAATACTCGTGGGCTTTCCAACCTCCATACAACATTGGAGGGGTGAATCTGTAACTCTCAGAGATACCAAAACAGCCCCAAATCCAAGTTCTGTCCCTTATAAAACAATGAAACAATTATGGGTCAATTCTTACTTTCTAGTATGCAATGAATGCAATACTATGTATGTATGTACAGTATGAACATATATATGTATGTACACTATGAATGCAATACTATATATTACAGAGCTAGGCTTTGTTGACTTTACAGTTCTGGCAAAGTAGCAGTAAAAACACAATACTGCTGGTTAGTGAAGAAAACATATAATCCCCCTGCTTGCTGATCTCTTTTAAGACAAAACTTACATTACTGTGGATACTCATGATTACTCATTAATACAGGGAGTCCCTGAGCCTCAGCATAGCTCCATCCTTCCTTGGGTGGCAGAAAAGTGAGTTTCTGAGGCAGTCATGCCTGCAAGGAGCAGGATCCTTCATGCAAGCAATTCCATGAATTGCTTCCTCAGACACCTCAGTCATCCTCACTGCCTTGACCAAGGACAGCATAGTGCTCTCAGTTGGTGCTGAGCTTATTGCCCAGATTCCTCACATACATGTGAACAATCATTGTGTACGGCACAACTGGCTGATGTTTTTCTTCTCCTTATTCTGTTAATGCAAACTGAGTTCTCAGCCAACAGGGCTTTTTTTGCAGGGAGAAAGTATGTTGTTTGTGTAATTTCTTTTTGCAACTTTCCCCCCAAAATATCTCATTTAGTTTTTACTAAGGGAATTCACGTTGTCATTCTCTTTATATTTTTTCCTACTCTTGTTTTTCCCTCTGTACAAAAGGTTTTCTTTGTGTGCATATTATCAAAAAATTCTAACAAAAAATAAGGCTTTCTTTTCTCCAAAGTACAATAGAATGTAACGGTTAAAATGAGGAAAAGCATTGAAATTATTGATAAAACTAATTTAAAACATTTTCCTTCAGCCAGCCCTGAGAACTTGTGAAGTTCTCTCAGATTTAACATCATTTGGGATTCAGTTAAATACAGTAATTGGTTGTAAGTCCAGCCCATCTATGCTAAAAGCATTGCTAGAAACTCCTCATGTATTTGAAAGGAAGAACTGAAAGTCAGAGAAAGAATAATTTAGTACATAGCTCAGAGGTATCATTAGCAGCGACAGCGTGATGTTAAGAACAGGGAAATTCAGGTTAAACAGCAGGAGAGAGGGCTGAGCACAGTCATGGGTGTGATAAGGGGTGACAGCCACTCTCCCATTGCATGACCCCAGGCACGTCACTACCAGAAAGCTCTCCGCATGCTCAGGTCTTCATCCCCTTTTTCTCTTTAAGGATA
>VZTV01027025.1:0-28398 GCA_013400875.1 Anhinga rufa
CTGGGGCTAAACCACGACAAAATGCTTGCTTCTTAAGGGCTTAGCTCTGGACAGAAAACTAAATTAAACAAAATTCCTTGTGTTAAAGATTCAGACCCTTCCTTCCTCACACTTATTTTCATCAGACAGACATTAAACCAGTAGTCACTTGAAAAGAGGATGACAGTGGACAGCAAGGGAACCCCTATAGCTGCTGTGCAAACTCCCACTAAAATTAAACCCAAAATGAGCATTAGGACTTCTAAAGCCTGGAAATATGTACCAGGGGAATTTTGCCAAGCAAGTGCTTGCTAGAAAGGGGGCAGTTCAGTTGTCTAAACATAGGTGTTTAGTGCCATTTGAGAAGTCTAGGTATGGTCTCTGGGAGAGCAGGCGTCTTCCCAGGTCCCCACCCACATCTTCCAACCCCATGCAGATGTCTTGGCTGCCCCAGGGCTTCTCAAAGGGCACCAGACATCTGTGCTGAGGCAGCTGAATCCCACCCAGAATGTCAACCATGCAATTATGCACAACTTAAAATTCTTTTTTAAGGAGGCTCTGGAATGAAAAAGGTAACTACTGTTAAGTATTAATTTTATCCCATAAACAAAACTTGTTTAAAGGAAGCTGCCCTACCTCCTTGTTTAAAAAAACCATTCACTTTTAATCTGTCTAAACACGCTCATGAGTTTTTAGGTTCATATTTTCTGTCAATAGCCCTAAATCTATGACTCCTATGACAAAGATTGTATTGCATAAGAAAACAGAGTCTTTGATAATAACCAGTTGCAATTTAGGATGGTGACACACTAAGTATTTATGTGAAATGAGCATAAGCAACAGAGAGCATGAGATTACTACAGCCCTGTGTATCGTATAGTGACTTCAGGTATAGAATTAAATGATATCGGAAAGGGAGCTTAGAAACTTCTGCCCCATGTTTGGGTCTGAAGGAAGAAAAAACCAGAATTTGTGATGATTTCTAAGTCTAGAGGTCCAGGAAGCGTGTGCAGTCCTGCCTATCTTTACCTGTTCATAAAGGTTAAAACACTGCCTGCTGATTTGTACTGCTTCATCCTCGCACTTAAAATCACTAGCACACACAGCAAAGGTGACATCCACTTCCATCTGTTATGTAAGGAGAGAATTCCTTTACAGCAGAGGGATGTAGAGGAACAGGAGGCACGAGGACAGAGGGGGATGTAGAATTACTTTTCCACCCACATAAACAAGAAACAAAGGCCATAGAAGTTGCTGAAGCAGACTGCATTAGGCCTTCATCTTCCTTTCAGCCCAGAAGACCCCTGAGCGCAAAGGAGAATCTGGTGCTCTGTGTTACTGCTCACCACCAGCGCTGTTAGAGAAAAAGGCTGAAAATACACAGGGCTGAGCCTGTGCTTGTGTACATGCACATGCCCATGATACATGCAACCAACATATTTCAAAGAAATCAGAGTCTAGGGCTGAAGTCTGCCCACTTCATGCTACTTTTCCAACTTTTGCCTGTTTGTCTAACTGATTTATTGGGATAAGTGTTTTGCCCTGAGGTGAAAAGCCTCTCCTGCTTATTGCTTCACTATTTAGTATATTGGCAAAGCAGTTTCATCATTCATAATAAATAGAAAAAAATGTATGCAATGTGACAGTTGCTTAAGTCACCTGGATTATAAGCACAGGCATGAAAGAGGGGCCTAATTATATCTATTTTCTTTCTAGCATTTCTAGAAATGTGATGTTTCAGTCAACAAAGGGAACCAGTTTTACCTAAGCAGCACACACATGCAGTTACCTTCTTGGCCACTCTTCCTAAAGTTGCCCATACCTCAGCATGTCACCTCAGTCCTATATTTTCTACTAAGATCGCTAATTCGTTAAAAAAGGTCTTACCTCCCACTTTGGAGAAACTCAGTTTCCTGGGATGTAACACCTATGAAAACCAAGCAGTATACGCTGTGAAATGTGAGTGAGAGGTCTCCGAGTTGCTGTTTGACTCATTATGCAGCAATATCCAGCTAGCCCTTGTACTACAGAGACAGAGAGAGCAGCTGTTTCTATGAGTTTCAAAGAGCCCATGTGTTAACTAACACACACTAGGCTTCCTACCACTCTTGACAGAGTCTTCAGGTGAGCATAAGAAGTCTTCATTCTAAAATTAGGGTCTCCATTGTCTCCAAAATCTTAACAAGTAAAAACACGCTGTATTTGTGTGTCGTTATCTTGGTCATGTTGCTACTCACAAATCCAAGCAAGAAAACTGAAGTTAGATTCCCATATGTCTTGTTTTAAGGCACAGCAATGTCATTCAGCAGTGCCGATCAGGGAAGCAGCTTACAGGTGAAGCTGGTGTAGTACCTATTTAGCAACTAACGTCTTCTCTTCCTTAAGCTTCGTGAAATGTTCTAACGTGGGGAATATTATTTCAGTGGTTGGTATAGTACTGTAGTTCCTGTTAAACAACTATAATTACTTCATTAAGGCTTATTTCCCAATAAGCTATGACCCTATTCACAATTGCTCTGAATCAAATCATGCTATTAGAGAAGTTGCTTGTGCAGGCTCTCACAAAATATCACCTTTTTGCACCCCCTTTGCACTGGTAAAAATGAAAAAGAAAGGCAAGAAGCCACAGAGAACCTCACTGCACATTTGAGTCCTTTAGAAGGGACAAACAATTACATTTTTTATTTATTTAGACTTTGGCAATGTATTTCTACCTTTTGGTTCCCCTGCCAGAAAAATCACTATAATTAGATGCAAGTGCGTATCAAGCAGAGTTTGCGGAAGGCATCTGAAGGGTGTGTGGGCATCTGAAGAATGGTAAATGTGAGTACCTCAAGACAGTGTCTCCCTCCATGAACTGACGAAGGCTGTTATCAAAATGCATTTCCCCCAAAAGCGTGTTTTGCAGGTGGTATTTTGAAGTCATCAAACATACACCTCCCCCCGCTCACTTCTGACAGATGCCAAAATCAGCTCTACCATCACCTCCCATTCAATCTTTCTACACTTAGCCCAACTAACAGAAACAGGCACAGGTCAGTTCACAAATCTGATGAGTTAGTAGTTGTCAGAGTCCTGCCTGAGATCTCCTGTTGGAATAAGGCACTTCTGGACTAAAGACTCTGTAAAGGAAATGCAAAATTTTAAAAGATAAGATCCGTTCCAGTCACTAGAAATAACTGAGACTGTATTTAAGAATGTAATTTCTATGCATTTCCATGCTCCTGGCCTTCAGCGAATTTCTTGGATCATCCTAAATTAAAATAAATGGGCAAGCTCTGCCTAATATAAAATGATGTCATTTCAGATATTTACACTTCACTTAAAAATAGTTCTCAATGTCAGGAGAGAAAGGAAGTGTTGGCTCTTAGCAATAACAACTTCCTCTTTTATCTCTCTGCTAATGTAGCATTTGTTAACATAGGAAAAGGAGTCTGCAAAATCACGTTTGACAGAACTTGTCACAACTGAGCAAAAAGAGTTGACCTTTTAGTGCTTCCAAAGTGTAAATAAATGTAATGCAACAGCTGAAGAGCACTTGTACTCTGTGTACTTTGAAAAAGCAGGGAAGTCAAGCAGAAAGGTGCTTAATGTTTTTTCCCTGTCATCATATCAAATCTTTTGAATTTGATAATTTTGGAATTTTCTGAAGGTTTCCCTTGTCCTTCATTGTTGGTAGGCCATTAACTGAAGAAGTAGGAAGAAGCAGAAAAGTTGGGGACTTCAAGCCGTGTTAGCTGCTGTGAGAGCTGCTTTCTCTTCCAGAAGACACCATAACAATATTCTGCTCTTAGGTGTACTAAAATGCCCAAACTAGGAAAACTACTTGTAATTAATTTCATCAAACTGATAAATTACTGGTTGCAACTACGAATTACTTTTCCAAACACTCATTTCAAGCATGTTTCCTCATTTCCTTGGAAACTGAGAAATGAAGAAACCAAAAGAACCCAAACTGCCATAGTGTATCGCTTTTTGTCAGTGTACAAAATTCCTTCCCATTAAAAGTTGTGCTTTAAAATTTCTGTTATGTGTGGCTTCCAAATACCTGTTAAGTCATCAAAATGGGCATTTTTAAAGCAAAAAGATGCATAGATAAAATGTTAAAAAAACCCCACTTCCTACTCTAAAATATACTGAGCTTTACAGTGAGCTTCCAGACAAATTGTGTGATCTTTAAAAGTGTGCAGGCCACTTTATTAAATGATGGCCCAGCTCCCAGCCCTTCAGCCAGCACGCACGCCTTGTGAGTAATCATTTCAGGCTGGAAATTCAGCCTTCAGTATCCTTGTAAGAAGACAGGTATTCTAATTGGTTTGCAAAGGACTTAAGTATCATCACTTACTATTATGAAGAGCTGCAACTGTCATTAGATAAATGATAGAAAATAAGGCCAAAAGAGTTCAGATACTCCATTCCCTTCGTTTTCCACACAGTGACCTTTCTTGCACAGATTCCAGTTCTATACTTCCTCCACATCAGCTTGTCTCCTTTACAATGTCCTTCTACCTTTCACTTCATATCCTTTTGTCCTGGTCCCCAAAATCAGCCACCCAATACTTTTTTCCAGTATCCCCCCATAATACCTTCTTTACCTTCCTTCCTTGTTTCTCCTTCAACACATTTTTATTCCTTTTCTTTCCCCATACACTCTTTTTCTCAGCCCACCTGTCTCCCTTCATACTCCCTATCATTCCAATCTCTTTCCAAATAAGCCTCCTGTCCCCCCAAAATTTGTTTCAGTGCCCTGTTTCCTCACTTCTAACAGACTCTTCCTGCTCTTCAACAGTCTTTCCCTTAATTTCACTCACTTTCTTTCATGAAATGTATACGCCAACACCCTATAGCCCTTCATCACTACACAATCCTTCAACATCATGTTCCTGTTAATTCACTTCTTCTCTTTCAGCTTAGATTCCTCTTCCCTCCTAGCAGCTTGTTCTAGCAAGGTTTTGATCTGCAGTTTAACAAATTACTGAATAGATTACCTGATAGCTGAAATGCTAAAATAGTCACCTCTCACTCTTCAATTGTAACATTTTTTTTCTATTTATTAAAATTGCTGATTGTGTTTTATGAGCAGGATGGCAAAAAAAAACCCTGGATGATGCCCATCTGCATTTGAGGAATGAGATTTCCTAATTAAGTGAACAACGAAAACAGCAATACCCGAAATAAGATCATCCTAACTGCATCTGAAATTATTCTAACACACAAAAAAGAAGTAAACTCATGAACTTCCAGCTACATCCTTCTGAAATCTTTTAAAACATCCTTGGTGTGAAAATCTTGTGGCGGGGGGGTACTTGAGTGACACACAGTTAATGCTGGCCCTTTTCCAGTCACTGTCTAACACATCACAACTTGATAGTCAACTCCCTATTTGTATCTACTTCTAGTATTTGTCAAATATGGGACACAAGGGCATAGGACATAATGGGTTTCAGTCTCTTTTTAATAAAGTCAACTATTTCAAAGAGTAATGGATAAATAAACCATTATGTTGGCATAGCCCCCTCCTTCCACAGCCAAAGGGCAGGGAGGATTGCCTTCTACAGGAAGCCACTGGTTCTCAAAACTGATTTCTACAAACATTAGAAAAACAAATTTAGTCTAACCTGTGGCTTTAAGAGCAATCCTAGTTAAATGTAATTACAAATATAGCTTCCCTGAGGACAAGGGGACTCACACAGTCCTAAATCACAATTTCCCCTCTGCTCCTCTTTTTCCCCCAAAGGGTAGAAATTTCACCCCAGAGTGCACAATCACAATCAGTCCCATAACAGCTGCATCAGTTAGTGTACTCAAGAGAATCAGCCAAGATTTAACTTCTTGCCCACGCTACTCACTCTCAGAGATAAATATCATGTATATAACCTTTAAATTCTTGGATCCCAGTGGCTTTTGAAAGTTGTGTGCACAGAGATTTAACTGAGGTTCTCATGCAACCTTATACCCCTACAAAATTCCAGGATGCTTTCCAAGAGCTTAGTCTCAACCTACAAGATGGCACAGCTTGCAAAGACATCATAGGTGCTAGAGGTAATGACAATGATTTGCCCTTATTTTCTCAGGATGCTCTTCCATTTCTGCTAATTATACTGTATCTTCATTAATCAATTGTTACAAAGGTCAAAATCTAAAAAGAAGATGCTGATTTTTCTCATAAAATAATCTCCAAGATACAGGTCGGGGGAGATGAGATGGATCCAGACCAAAACAAACAATTGACTTCCCATGCAGAGTAAAGGGATGCAATGAGGAACACCGTAAAGCTGGTTAATCGGGAAAAGGGAACAGAAAATGCAAACCTACAGTAAGGAGAATACCGGTTCTTAGGTGTAAGTATTTATCACTCAGTTTTCCTACAGAACGTCACAGATGAGATTTTAGGGAGGGCTGAAGAACTGAATTAGCTGACAGTGTAGAAAACACTCTATCTTACCTCCTCCCTCTGAATGCTCTGACATCGATCCAAAATATTTAAAAGCTTGCATTGCAGAACACTGAGCGGCACTAAAAGGCAGGCAGAGGTCTATTACCCCTCTCTCCCCTAATGGGCCTGCACTGCCTGGCAGTAACGCACAGCACAGATGGTGTATGGATGACGTATAGACAACAATACCCACTTTTTCATCAGCCTGTGACACCCTGTTAGATACATCCTCGTTGGATAAAGAATTCCCATTCATAATTACTCTCTGAGATTCAGGAGTTTTCTTTTCAAAACTGATTGCTATGAGTTATATGAATATATGTTTTATGTCACACAGTAATTGTTGCCACAGAGGTGTCTAACTGTAATATAGCGAATGGTTTATAATGGATGACAAACTAACATGAGTCATATACGGTCCGGTTTTAACCTGGAATCAATCCTAGACGATGTGGGGTTTATGTGATTATTTTGTTATTCTGTCCTCTTGTCTGTCAGTGCTTGCCCCTAACAGATTTTAAAGCCTTTGCCGGTTTGACAGGTCAAGTGGAGAACTGGGAAACAAGTCTCAAAGACAGTTTATTCTTTGAAATTTTATGAGAATTCAGAGAGAAGTAGAAGAGACACCCCAATTAGTCTCCCCACTAATTAACGTCGCCAGTAATTTCAGTTTTACTTCAGCCTCTTATTAATTTGGAAAGATTAATGACATGTCTCTTGACCAGCGGCTCTACACATGGATGCCAGCCCAGCATATGCACAGGGGGAGAAAACTACAGGTGACTTTGGCAGGAGGGAGGGATGCTGAAGACGCAGTGGAAGGATATGGGAAGAAAGAACATCTCTCCCTAGGAAACCAGGCCTCATCAGCTATGCTGTCTGAGGAACAGTGTGTTTCTCGTAGAAGAAAGACACCAAGCTGCTTTTACAAGCCTATTCTCCTAAAGCTGAGTAGAAGCTGGTATACATCTTAGTGTCTTAGAGCTGACAAACTTTATTTCCCAAGCCAACACATCCACCCTTGTAAGAACAACATTCTCACAACTCGTCTGTATTCCTAGCAGTATTCCTCAGTATTTTAAAAAATTATCTAAGACAACATGAATGGGTTGAAGTCTTTCCTGGCTGACTCCTTTCATGCATACTGCCACCTTGCAAGTCACCTCACACCGCAGGCTTCAAACCCGCCTTCCTCCGGCTGCCCGCAGCCAGCGGAGCGCCCTCCCGCCGGGGCGCCCCTCCGCGCCGAAACGGCCGCCCGCCCCGCCCCGGGCCCCGCAGAGCGCTCGCTGCACCTTCCCCGTCTGCTTCCTGATTTCACTTAACCCTCTGACTCATTTTGGACCCGCACCCCAACTAGGACTTCAGTTTAAGACCTCCTTGCACTGCACGTTTCCCTGAAAATCCCCCGGTTTATGCCCTCTGATGCCCTCCATTTCTCCGTGTCGCACGCCGAGCATCCCCCCTCCCCAGCGGGGTTATCTGACCCGGGACGCTTACTGCCTGCCCTCCCGAAGAGGGATCGGGTAACACAGCCCCTGTCCAAGCCCTCGCCCTTGCAGAAGGAAGGCTCTCCGGCCGGCTCCCCCGCTCCCGGCGCCCACAGCCGGGCTCCGCAGCCCCAGCGCCGGGGCCTGCCCCCTCGGCCGCACCCCTTCCCCACAAGCCCCGGGCTCTCCCGGGGCTGCCCGGCTTTCCTGACGCGCCGCCAAGGTCGCGCCGCGTTTCCCTGAGGGGCAGGACGCATNCGCCCCACGCAGGGACCTCCGGCGCGATTTCGCCGCTGACTGGGGCCGCCCGGAGCCGCCTCCGCCTTCCCCCGCCCTCGCTCCCCCCGCGGCGGCGGCGGCGGCAGGACCCAGGTGAGGGCGGGGCGGTGCCGCGGATGGAGGGAGGGCGGGCCCGGCCGGTTGCGGCGGCGGCGGCTCCCGATCGCGAAGGAGGGGTCGGGCGGAGGGAGGCCGGGCTCAACTTGACAGGAGGGAGGGAGCGAGGGAAGGAGGCGGCGGTGGCTGCGCTCGCCGGGCGCGGGTGAGTGAGTGAGCGGGCGGCGGGCGTGGGGAGGGGAGCGGAGCGGGCGGCTGAGGCGCGGCGCGTCCCCGGTGGATGGCGGGCGGCTGGAGCGGGGAGGCGGTGCTCGGCCGCGCCCCGGTTCTACGAGGAGAGGCGGGGACACCGGGCGATCCCCGGCTCCGCTCCGGGGGCTTGCGGCGTCGTCGTCTCATCCCTCGCTGCCCGGAAGAAAGTTTCGGGGATGCCGGTGAGGCGGGGGTTCCCCCTTCCCCTCAGCCGCCTGCCCGCCTCCCTTCGCCTCCTCCACAGAGCCCCGTCGCCGACAAGCGGTCGCCCACCCCGCCGCCGCCTTCGCTCAGCGCCCGATCGGAGACAAAGCCGCTCCACCTGCCGCCTGAGGCGGCCCCGCGGCGGGAAGAGGGGCCGGGGCGGCTTGTCCTGTCAGTGACGGGCGTGTGGAGAGACAGCGGCCCGGCTGAGCACCAAGCAAACTTATTTTTAGATGTGTCTCCTGTCTCAATGCCTCTTAAAAATAGCGTAGCCCTTATTTAAGGAGTGGGAAAGAAAGTGGTTCTGGAGGCCTGGTGCTGTTTTATTTTTTTTTAAAAAAAGCCTTTTTTAGGGAAAAAAAATTGTTTCAGTGGTGTAGGCAACTGTGGGATGGTTAATATCCACAGGTGCATGCAGGATGATTTTACTACATCTTCATTAAGGTCGTCTCTTAAGCACGTGAACAAAGGTACTCGTGGCTTTGTCCTCCGCAGCGTGTCTTCAGCGTGAGACGCAAGGTCTAATGTACGTGCACACCTGATTCATGCAATACTTTTTACAGGGTGACTCAAGTTTTTTCCATCTGCCGTTTTCTTCGTTTTCTGTCCTGTCACTTCTCTCTGGAACGCCCACAACATGTGGGTGATGGAGAATCAGCACTCTTTATTATTTTTTAAATTAACCTTGTGCTTTTGTTTTAGCTCCTGTATCTCAGCTGATTCTAGTGACAGAACTACCATAAAATAAACTACTCTTGTTGTGCCAAATGTATAATATTATATCATTTGTATCAATGATCTGTCATGATTACTCACAAAGGAGAATGCTGATTTTTATTTTAAAACCACTACAAATATAAGGGATACTTGTGTAAGTGAAAAAGCAAAAGTATAACTCCAATAGGGAAAGGAATTTTAAGAAAAAAAGCATTGAAAGGTAGAGTATTTTAGGTTGGAAAGGACCTCTGGATGTCAGCTAGCCCTGCCCCCGTGGTCAAAGCAGGTCCAGTTGGATAAGGTTGCTCAGACCTTGTCCAGGTGAGTTTTGAGCATCTCCAAGGATGGAGATTCCACAGTCCCTGTCATTGTGGTGGTGACAGTTTCTGACCACCTTTGTGGTGAACTTTTTTTTTTTTCTTAATCTAATGGCAGTTTCCTGTGTTACAATTTGTTTGTGTTTTCTCTTGTCCTGCCATTGTGCACCTCGCATCCATCTGTGGTGATCATAGTCATGTGCATCTGTAGTTCTAGAAGCTAGTAGAAACTATGCTGGTGTTCTGGACCAAAGGGCTGATTGTTTCATGACATCATTCTAAGTATAATTGCTAGATTTTATTCTCATAAATTGGAAATTTATTCTGTTAAGCATTTGCTTAACATTTCCTGTTTATTTGAATGTGGTTAATAGGAGATGAGCATATTAATTTAAAATGCCTCAACACCTTATGAAGTCTGTTTTCTTTTTTTAATCAAATAAATGTGTCAAATAATTTACCCATCTCTGGTTTTGTCCATTGGCCTTTTGTTCCTTAACCTGAATTTGAGGCAGTTTGCTCCCAACTTTTGCTAGAGTCCTTTCACCATTAACAGTGTCATATAGTTTCTTGGAATGACAAAGAGTCTACTCATTTTAATAGAAGGAAAGCTTTTTGGCTTTAATCTTGAAATAGATTTTCCTTTGTAAGGGATGTGCCTTGAACAATACAGTACAACCTGTTATTACTGGGAAGTCGCCTTTGTACTATATAGGCATTGTTTAATGCTCTGGAGAAGCCTTGGCTGATATTTATGATGCTCTTGATGTGGTAGATTATGTGGGCACCTTTTTTTGTTCAGTAGGGAAAAAAAATGTTTTAGGCTGTGCAGAATAAAAATCTGCATGTTCTCCATAGTGACATATGACTGTCAAAATTACTTGTTTCTTAATTTGCCTAGATCCTTGGATGTTGCTGATAATATTTCAAAAGCAGGAGAGTATATTTGTAATGTGATTCATAGTATGTCACTTCTGAACGTGTCTGGGTAGAATTTCAAAACATTAGTATGATGCTGCTTAAGAGCAAATGCTTCTGAATAACTCATGCTTTCCATTAGAGCCATATCAAATAATTTATTAGAAGCCGTTTCAATGGCTGGCTGTGCAGAATTTGATGATATTTGGAATCATTTGATAAATAATTTAACTTACTTTTCCAGATAGCATCTGCCATTTTATAATGATGGGAACACCTGACAGTTATGCTCATTGGCTTGTATTAATTATAGTGAGCTTCCACTCAGGAAGAAATCAAATGCATGTGGTTTTGTGTTGTTCTGTTTTTTCATATTTTATTTAGTCCTGCAATGCCTATGTGAATCTTAGATATTCTTGACATGTATAAACCTCTTCTGCAGGCTCACTGAACTCTAGGTTATATATCTGAGATTTTTAATTTTACCACTGCTAATATATTGGGGCTTTTAAAATTATGTTTTCTGTTTCAAAGGTGAAATACTTAAGTTTGTTTATGTTTTTCCCAGCCTCTATTAATCACCTGTTAGCATGCCATTATGGTAAAATAAATAAGCTAATGACACATTACATTTCCATAACATAAAACTTGGGGGGGGGGGGTTTAAAGGCTTTATTTGATTTGACAGTATTTGAGAATGATTTGCATGGTTGCTAAAATGATTTGCATGGTTGCTGAAACAGTTTGTCTTGGACTGTTCAGATCAAAATCTGGGAAGGGGAGATCATGATATGTCTGCACGCAGACCAGGATAGCAGTGATTCGTATAATAAATTTCAGTCTGAATTTGGACAAGAACTTAAAACTGGGAATGCACTTGTTAGACTCATGAGTGGTTTGCTTATCACAGTGTGCACAGAAAGGCTGTAACTAGCTTTAACATTATTGTTATAGGACAGGTTTTCATAATGCAGCTCATACGCTTTCATTTTTACGGCCTGGAGGACTGAAGGTTGGAACGGCTTTGCTAAATTAAACCTGGGGTCTGTGACAATGACTAATACCAGGTGCTTCAGAGGGAATTTTAAGAACAAATGTGAGATAATTTGCATCCCACGCTCAAGGTGGGATCCGATCTGATCCAATGCTTTGTAGTTTGGAATTGGCTTAAAACCCAAATAATGTTTAATAGCCTCTTCAGATGTTATTATGCATAATTATGATAATTTTGGACATACTTGTTGCTGATACAAGTAGCCAATCTAGATCTGTGGCTAATTTGGGGGACGGCTAGTTTATGCAGGGGGTTTGTTTGCTTGCTTGATGCCAGACTGTTTACAGACTCAGGCCAAATTCACTGAATATTTTCCACCAGATTCAATGATTAGGGCTAATTTGACATTCGGGAAAAAGAAGTGCTTCTGCCCACATGCTTATTCTTTGAACTGCAGTGGTGACAACACTCATCTGGGTGTGAAGCCTGCCCAGCTGCAGATTCCTCTTCTGTTTGTGCTGGAGCAAACTCTGGAACAGAAACTGCTTCTCAGAGAATCCCATTATCACCAGTTTGTAGGGTGGTCTGGGTGTGTATCTCTCAGCTTCAGCTGAAATAGGGACCATGCCCATGCTTGCTAGTCAGGTCTTTTATTTTTGACTTGGGAAACTTGTGAAGTTTCTGTTCTAACAGCTGGCCTAGTAAGCCTTCAAATATTTTATATATAACCAGCATCAACAAACAACAAAGAAGTCTGAAATGACCCTCTAGCCTGATACTTACTTACTTGAGCCTCCTGAGCTATGGGCTTGACTTAGAAGTGGGGAAAAGAAGGAAAAAAAAAAGTCATTGTTATAGTACAGTCTATTTCTGAATATTGCTCGATCCCAGGATCAGTATCGTCTTGAGTGTGGGGTGCTTATCATCTCATATTTATTCTTAAGAGTCTGTTTCTGAATACTGTTAGGTTCCTGATGTTGATGGCTTCTGGTAAAAATAAGTTGTGTGCTGTGTGAATATGTATTTATGAACATTTCAAAATAATACGTGGTAGAATGGTACCAGTCAGTATTATTCAGTGAATACCCGTGAACCTAAGCATAGATTTCATTATGGTATTGCTTAGGAATTTTTGCTGGCTTTTCTGAACTTTATAGTCTTTGCATGCAGCCCTGTGGAGGGTTTTGAAAGGTTTATAGTTTGTTGGTGAAATTCTGCAGTACCCTTCCACAAGCTCCTGACAGGCTCCATGCCACATTTGGGGACTTATGTGTTTGAACTTTGATTGAATTAGTGCAGAGTGCTGTTCCAAATCAGTGTTCCTTCAACCTCTGTGTGAGGTGGATGGCTTTATGCTTCTTTTTTTCTAGACAGAAATCCATGACTTACCTATATGTACCAGACTGGCCCTGAAAGGAGTGCCATGGCTCCTGCTCAAGGATTACCTCTCCTAGACTAGAAATCAGTAGGGTGCTGTGCTGATCCCATGGCAGTTCCACCAGTTTAAGTGATTGGTTTCTAATATTTGTACTAATGTATCATCCAAACACATTTTCCACAGAACACTTCATGTTCAAACACGACTGCTCATTCTGTTAGCTGCTGGCGGCATCATTGCTGCAAGCATCTATAGCAGGAGACTGCTATAGATGGCAGTGTCAGGCTGGAGAAACGATGGGAGAAGTTTTGGTGACTACAGTCACAGGAGGTGAGAACTAAATTTAAAACTTGGATTTCTGTCCCTGGTAATTGAAGTTTTCTTTCCCAGTATAGCCTTGGTAAAAATCATATCTTTTATTGACTTTTAGTTATATTATCCATGTCAACCAAGAAATCTCCTTAGGTGTTTTAGGCAAATGTCTAAAAGCACAGAGATAAAAACGTAGTATGTGTTCACTCTCATAATTAAGACTCAATTCTTGAAAATTTGTACTTCAGAAAAAAAAAGATTCTCATAAATCCCTCATCATATTTTTAAATGAGCTGGATCAAAGCACATGATAATACAAATAGTATTACTAATGTCTATAAAATATTGGCCCATGCTTCACCATAGAGCATTTTGTTTTATTTCAGTTACGTAAGAGCACAGATTATTAGAGTACTTTGAAAGGAGTTTAAATACAAGTGCCAGGCATCATCGTAAATGAGTGATTGTTAGGATGTGGCTTTATTTTATTCCTTGCATCATAGTACGTGGTTTGTCTTGGAGCAGAAGTTGCAAAGCCTCCAGACCAGGCTGTGACAGGGCGTACAAACTTGGCATACGTTTCCAATCCAAGAAATTGGAACTTTTCTGTATGCTACATATGTCAGGGAGCTGAAGACATTCAGCAGTGCTATAGGATATTGCTGTCTTCTAAATTCTAAGTATTCTTATTTAGATAGGAATTGTTTTTCCAAGATAGGCTCTTTGTACAACAGACCCCTGAAAAAGAATCTGTATCTCAACTTGTGGACAGCTTTATTTGGGAGCAAAGCATCTATATTCATACACTGCAAGACTTTCACTGTGATCATCATATGTGTACCTGACAAGCTGTATAAAAACAGTGGCGTTTTGGGTTTTTTTTAGGGATGAAATCAGCTACTGCATCCTTTTTATTATTTAATATTTTCTTTCAGTTGTCTTCACTAAAAATCCAATTCTGTGCAAAAGCAGAAATAATTTTATTAGATGCTATTGTTCTTTGGAAAAAATGCTATGTACTTTTGTACTTAGCATAAAGGAAATACAAACGGATGCTTCCAGAAAACAAGCTGATTTTCTCTTACAGTAGAAGCAGGCTTACTTGAGAGTGACAACCTTATGGCTGCTGGGCAAGAGCATGACTCTAACCTCTGTGCCTGTGATGAAATACCACAAATGATCCTGCAGTTAGTGTTGGCACTGAGGGTGAAATGACAGAAAACAAGTGATATAACCATTGTTTTTAATTGTACTATAGCTGTGTAGACTGCTCTTAAGTGAGTAATTCCATACGTTGCTGTTTAACAAGTAATTTTAACCAACTTCCCAGAACTCATCAGTCTCTCTTTTTGGTTTTTTTGTTGTTGTTTGGTTTTTTTTTTCCCCCCAGTGTGACGAGTTTTGAAATGAGTTAGAAGGAAAGCTATATGCATTAGCTTAATCAGAATTTGTTCTGAAATTTTTAATGAATCCTGGTTAGTCTAGAGATGCACTTTCAACTTGATTATTATTAAATGAACATTTTCAGTACCTTAAAATTCTACAGTTTATATACATAAAAAGTTGTATGCATTGCTCATTTAAGATATTTGTAGCAATACATATTCTGAGAGGGAGGTTGTTTTGGCTATTAAAAGTTTCATTGTACAATCTTTGTTAGAAGATTTAAAAATAAAAACAAAATAACATTATCTGCATCTTTCATATTCTATTTGCCTATTTCTTCTATCTCCTGATTAACTGTGATCATTATTAACAGCGAGCCTGTCCTACCATGATGTCTGGAGCTAGTAAAGCTCATTTTCTTATGAATTTTTATCTTATGGTTCATCTGTTGGTTATGATCAATGGTTTTACTATGTTGAAGGAATGGTAAAGTTTCTCTCCATGTGTGCTCTGCTAATGTGTAATATAATGTGAATCCATACTCCAGCCTTTATCTCATTCAGGGCATTTATTGAAGCTGTTCATCAGAAGCTTGTTCTTCACTTGGCCATCTGTTTCCCTAAAGCGTGTAGCAATTTAACTACCTTTGAGGTTGCTATCCTGGCAAAAATCAGTAATATCTGCCAAGCAGTTGAAAACTATTGGGAGGGGAAGAGAGATGTTCACAGACCTCATGATCACATAAGCTTCTTAGCTTTAGCAAAGCAGACCTGAAATCTGTATTTTAATTATTCTGCAGCACTTGGGATTCTGATGCTCTCCTTAAAGAGAGATATCTAAAAAAAAAAAATAAAATTGTTTGTGTATGAGAAGTTTAAAACACGTGCCAAAACCAGATAATATTTCTTGGAATGCCTGGTGTCAGCAGGAGACTCCTAAAAATACTGCTTTATTTTTAATAAAATGTCAGACCCACATTTAAAAAAATTATTCATAAATTCTAAGTTTTCATGGATATTTCAAAAACAGTAATAGCTACAATTTATTCAGGCAAGACATTTTGATGAGTGTGTATCTTACAGCTCAATATCCTGAATTGAGAAGAAAAAATAGAAAACATTGTAAATCTGGCCAGTCAGTGTCAGAACCACATGAGAATTTTATAGGGCTGATACTCCCTGTTTAGGGAAAACAGGGGAAGGTATAAGGACTTTCTGTCACCACAGAGTGTCCTGGTTTAGCCCCAAGCAGCAACCAAGCACCACGCAGCTACTCGCTCACTCCCCCCACCCCTGTGCGATGGGGGAGAGAATTGGAAGAACCAAAGTAAGAATACTCATGGGTTGAGATAAGAACAGTTTAACAATTGAAATAAAATGGTAATAGTAATAATATAATGAAAAGAAAAATAATGAGAGACAGGGAGAGAGGCAAAACCTCGTGAGGGGGGAAAAAAACGAGCAACAAGTGATGCAACCGCTCACCACCCACCAACCGATGCCGCCGGTCCCTGAGCTGCGATCGCTGCTTCCCCCAGCCAACTCCCCCCAGTTAATATACTGGGCATGATATCATATGATATGGACTATCCCTTTGGCCAGTTTGGATCCGCTCTCTTGGCTGTCCCCCCTCCCCTCCCGGCTTCTTGTGCACCCGGCAGAGCATGGGAGGCTGGAAAAGCCCTTGACTAGTGTAAGCACTACTTAGCAACAACTAAAACATCAGTGTGTTATCAACACATTATTCTCATACTAAATCCAAACCACAGCACTATACCAGCTACAGTGAAGAAAATTAACTATTTCAGCCAAAACCAGCACACGTAGGCTTAGGAAAGTCATGCTGCAATGATATTTCTTCCCCAGTCTAAGCATGGCAAGCAGCTGGACTATGGCCATTTTCAGCAGTCTCATGAGAACACAAGCAGGTGCCCTTCAGAACAAAAATAATTGTTCTTGCAGTTCATAGAATGCTTACTGATGCCATCTCACAAGGTAAAAATACACAATTTGTTTCCATTTTTTGTATACATACAGCATCTTGTATACTAGATGGAAAACACCGCCATCATAAAAGGAAGAGAGAACAGCTGCCTATATATTTAGCCCTGACTGTTGTCTTTAGGGTCAGATTGAATGTTTCTGAAAGGAGGAGGGAAGGGCCGTTACCCTCAAGGAAGGGTAACTGGAGCAGCTTCTGAGGTGTAATGAAGAGGAGGAAGTGGGGAGAGAGCCAGAAGCTGCAGCACAAGTAAAGGTTGGGAGATGGAGAAGCGTGGGTCTGCCTCCTGCAGAATGGCTACTTCTGTACCACTACATCTGCAGGTCGGGACCTGGACCTGATGCTAAGCTGACCTCAGTCTGGAGCAGCTCTGTCACAGAGAGGATGAAGTCAGATCCAAGGGCAAGCTGACTGGTGAGCAGTGTGGACATTTGGGGTTTGGTGACTGGGCTTGCTCCTCGTCCTTCCTTTTGTTCTCCAATGTGGACATGGCTCTGAAGTAATGGGGAAGTAAAAGGTTGGGTTTTAGGGAGCTAAAGCTGTACAAGCTTATGCAAATACCAATTTGTTAGTGATGTTATTTAGAATAAGTTGTTCCACATGATTTATTAGTCCTTGGAGGAGACTATGTGGATATTTTTCTCCCCAGGAAGTGGCTGAAGATTGGTGGGTTGGAAATAAGGTCCAGAGGAAAGAACAGTTCCCACGTGGACATAGTTATGGGTTAGATTTGATTCTGAGCTTTTCAAATAGTGTCAAATGGCAACAAACCAGCGTGGATTCTTCTTGTGTGCAGTTATATTGCTTAAGGTTCCTATTTTTGTATTTTAATAAAATACAACTTCAGAGACCAAAAGCTGTAGTTTGGTGGGTTATTTTCTTCTCTCTCTCTTTCTCTTTTTTATTCATGTTTTTTTTAACGGCCTCACATAAAAGTGGGATGGGGAAACAAGACTGTTGTTGTCTTCCACCTTCAGTCTTCAAATGCTAATGCAATTTACACAAATATGAGGCCAAAAGGAAGAGTCAAGCACATGTTCTTATCTCTGACAGACTGACCAGTGCCCAAAGTTCTGTGTGTGTACAGGTATTTAATATGATGACGTGATTGGCTTTTGCCAGCTTTCCACTGAATTTTTGAGTGAATTTACAATTTCAATTTATAAGTTCTGTTGTTTTGGGATTTTTTTAAAGCGTAGTTAATTATAAAAATGGAAGAGACTAAGATTCTCTGAGTTCCTATGGTCAAAGACCAAGATTCTCTGAGTTCCTATGGTCAAAGTTCTTAGTGGAGGGAAACACACTGTGGGAGGGAAAGATTGCTGTAGCTGCCTTTTTTTCATTGTCTTTAAAGTAATTTCTATGCTGTCTTTTTCCTATCACTACTTTCTTCCTTCTGCCTTGTAAGCACTGCTGTGGAGTCTTTTTTCCTTTAACAATTCTGGTCTCGCAATTGACATGCTAATACCTAGCTTTGAGGTATATGGTAGCAGGATCTAAGGTCTTACTATTCATAAAAGAGTCTCCATTCTTTGAACAATGTGATTATGTTCCCTGTCCCTTGGGAGGATCCACGTGCTGCCTCCAGGACTCTCAATTTGTGTATGATGAAAGTCTGATGGTACTTAGGCCACTGAATCCATCTGAGAAACAGCAGTATTCAAATGATGTCTGAAGCAGTCTGTAATATTATGACTCTGAATTCTCATTTCTGCTACTATTAAAAGGTGAAGGAAAGGAGGAAATGGCTGACCTGGTTTTCTGTCATTTTCAAAGATTTAAATAAATTGCAGAGGTTGTTTTTTTGTTGTTGTTGTTTTTAGTTTGTTTGTTTGTTTGTTTTTTGTATTTTTCTTTTTCCTCTGGGAGATGGGGAAGAATAGATATATCCTTCATATGCCACGTAAACCATATTTGAACATTGCTGTGGTAGGTAGTTCTTTATAGACAGTGTGTGGGGCTGTGGAATTATTACAGGAGCAGTTATAGTAGTTTAAAATTATAGATTAACATTTTATTATATCATACAATCATAGAATTGTTCAGGTTGGAAAAGACCTTTAATGGAAAAGACCTTTAAGATCATCAAGTCCAACCGTTAACCTAGCACTGCCAAGTCCACCACTGAACCATGTCCCTAAGCGCCACATCTACACATCTTTTAAATATCTCCAGGGATAGTGACTCAACCACCTCTCTGGGCAGTCTCGTCCAATGCCTGACCACCCTTTCAGTGATATCCCATCTAAACCTCTTCTGGTGCAACTTGAGGCCATTTCCTCTCATCCTATCACTAGTAACTTGGGAGAAGAGACCAACAGCCACCTCACTACAACCTCCTTTCAGGTAGTTGTAGAGAGTGATAAGGTCTCCCCTCAGTCTCCTCTTCTCCAGGCCAAACAGCTCCAGTTCCCTCAGCCACTCCTCATCAGGCTTGTTCTACAGACCCTTCACCAGCTTCGTTGCCCTTCTCTGGATGTGCTCCAGCACCTCAATGTCCTTCTTGTAGTAAGGAGCCCAAAACTGAACACAGTATTTAAGGTGCGGCCTCTTCAGGGCCGAGTACAGGGGCACGATCACTTCCCTACTCCTGCTGGCCACACTGTTCCTGATACAAGCCAGGATGCTGTTGGCCTTCTTGGCCACCTGGGCACACTGCTGGCTCACGTTCAGCCAGCTGTCAGCCAGCACCCCCGGGTCCTTCTCTGCCAGGCGGCTTTCTAGCCATTCTTCCCTAAGCCTGTAGCACTGCATGGGGTTGTTGTAACCCAAGTGCAGGACTGTGTTTGAAAAAGAGTGCAAAAAGCAATAGTTAAATTGCTGCCTATTGACAGAGTACTGTGATACTGTACTGGGCGAAAAGTTAACATTGGTCCCTTTGCAGATGGCAGGTTACTTTGCTTACTGGAAACGAGAGAATATTCTGAATAAGTTTGTGTTGTGAAATTCAGTGTTGACATATATTAGGATCTACTTCTTCAATAAAAGGAATAAAATAAAATACATATACACCATTGAGACATCAGAGTAAATATTGCTCCCTGTTGATGGCTTAATAGATAAGATAGGCCCCGAAATTATTTTTTTCCCAACTCAACCATATGAATTAGTTGTCAGCAAAGACATGAAGATATCTGTTTATGTCCAGCCATTTGCTGTCCAAGAAGAGAGCAGAAATAGAAGTTGGAGACTGACAACAATGATAAATAGGCTTTGGAAAACCTTCCATATAAAGCAAGGTTGAGAAGATTGGCACTTTTCAACTTTTTCCACTTACAACTACATGCAGAATACTAGCCTTTATGAGGAAAGGGAATTGTGTGTTCTGTCTACCCTTTTTGATGGAAGAGTAAAGACTGTGTAATAAAGTCAAAAAACCTCAAGTATGCAAAAGTTCTTTTTAGATGGTGTGTCATTAGTTTATGTAATTAACTGACAAAAATATCTGAGCAATGAGAAAATGCTGATACTTCTATAACAAAAGATTGGATGCTTAAATGTAATATGTGCATGCAATATACAAATTACTTCAATATTTTTTAAGTCTTTTCTGCTATAAACCCTTGTGCTTCAAAATACAAACAAACTAGATGGAACAACTAAAAAGACACTTTCCCAATCCAGAATTGTCCACTGATGAATTTCTTGCACCTTCTGTCAAACCATCTGCTACAGGCTAATGAACACACAGCATGCTGGATTAGATGAAGCACTCGTATGAGCTATTTTGATAGCTCCTGTGTTCCTTTCAGTGGCAACTCTGTGATTAATGAAGCTTAGAGTTAAATTTTTGAGGGTGGGGGGAGGCAAAGTGTTCTTGATATGAGCTTCCGCACTGCAGGCTGCTGTTGACAGAGAAGGGTGATAAACCCACACCACTGTTTTTGAAGCATGTCTCTATGTTTTCTTATAAGCCTTCATTTAGCAGAAGAACATCTCAGTAACTTCTGTCACGTGTCCATGGGAAGTAATGACTGAATCGAGAGGAGTGCAGGGTTGTGCCTGTTTTGGGCTGGGGGGATCTGCATAATTCCAGACATCATACATCGCTCCATGGTACAAAGCAGGTATCAGTGTTGGAGCTACAGCCTAGCTAGAACAAATACCAGCTTCATTTTGGGACGTACCTGAGATCTCTGTCTCCGAGGAGGCACTACGATCACCTCTTAAAGTTCTTCCTGCTGCGTCTCTGGACATGATACTACACAAATATTTTTTTCTGCCAGTGGCAGATGCAGATGTTGTGTTTGAAGCTATATACAGACTAGCCGACAACGTATTTACTTAATTTATTCCAGCATATGTCCTTTTGAAGTATTCTTAAGTGTGCTTCATAGGAGTGCTTGTGAGGGATCCAATTTTACTTGTAACAATCATCCTTGCATTTGTCAGGATTAAAAAAGGTTAACAATGCTATTTGGTCACTGTTTAGTGATTCCTGTGATTACGGTTGCTATGATTACGGTTGAAGTATGAGCTGCTTGTAAGCATCAGAGGTCCAGTACCAACAACAGTAGGGTGAAAGTGACTGGTGTCCCGGTGTGTTACCATCAGCACTGCTGGTGGCTTTCCGGTCTCTAGACCTGCTTGTGATCAAAGCAGAAGCATGTCAGTGAACGCTGGTGGCTACTCTAAGGACAGAAGAGCAGTGATGCAAAGGACACTCTTCCTGCAATACGGTAGCCGTGGGTTTGCCTGCTAAGCTGGTGTTACAAGCAGTTGGACTGAATCTGTGTTGGCCTAGCAAGACTCACTCCTTGATGGAATCTTTTGCTAAATTACATTTCCTCTCTTTTAGACAATAAATATTTGGCTCATTATTGGCATTTTGCGTGTAGGTCAACATTGCGACTCTTTTCTTTTGTTTGACTGTTGTTTTTTATAAAGGGTTGGAAGGTGAGCATGCCCAGGTGTTCCTCAACTCTGCAGATACACTGTGTGCTTCTTTGCTAGCAGCAATTCTGATGGCTTAAAATTTTTGCTAAATCAACTATGACCTGTCAATTATGCCACTGCGGGAAGATCCACAAACTGAAAAACCATTAAGGTCATACTGGAACAGTCTGTGCATTATGCCCACATGTATTGTGTTAATAACCAAACTTTGGAGCTAATTAATTTTTCACACAATTTGATATTCAGCCTGTTATCTTTGAAGTATTTAATGAACTTAGCACACAAACTGAAAAAAGAGCTATGGGTGTTACTGATTGATAGATCAACCTATTTCAGTCCATGTTTTCTGTCCTAGCATAACTTGAGTGACTTCATGGTTTCAATATGAAATGCCTACTTTCAGTAAACTGGCCAACTTATTTTACACAGCTCTCAAAGAGGGCAAGAGCTGTTGCAGCTCATTTGTCATTCCTCATCTCCCATAGCAGTGCTAAATCTGTGGAAGTTAAAAGTAGATTTGAGGACTTCCTACGATTTAATGTACTGGGTTACCGGAAAGGCTCTGACATCTCTGTGTAAATACTTATTTTTTATTCTTTTATTTGTGGGGATGTCAATTAAACCCAGAAGTTAAAGCTGCTAATCATAGGCATTCTGGTGACTACCTAGTGTGTAATATTGTATAATGCAGTTCTGTTGGGAGTCTACTTAATTTTTACACAAAATATAACCAAATCATCTAAGACTGATTTGTTTAGATTTCTCTTTTTTTTTTCTCTCCCCGCCTCTCTACTTACCAGCTTAGATGCTTTAAAAATGTCTGAGTTTCCTGAAGCATGTCTAAATTCCTTCAGTATTTGGGGGGAGGGGAACAGATTTATGGGTCTTAAGTATGTTTTCTGTCCCAAGCAAGACTGTGTAAAGTGTAACTAGTTTCACCCATGTGAGACCTGTACCCTCCTCAGTTGACACCTGGGAAGCAGCATCTCAAGCAGCACTAGAGGCTTGTGTGTGGGCAACTGAAGCTCCTACTGCCGTATTTTTGGTTGTAAGACTGTTACCATATCTCAGAGCTACCAAATGCTATTAATTTCTGAAATAAGTCCTCAGAAATATCTTGAGGAAAAATATTAAGGTCAGTAATTTTATGGCATTCAATGTTTTTAATGAGACTAGGAGTGTCATTAAATAAACTTTTAAGATACAGGCTGCTATACTGTAATTCTTTTAAATTTGTCTGTATCCTCTCTGCTGCCGGAAGAAGCGATCCTGCTCAGCATCACTGAGTGCATTAAGCTTTAATAGCAATTTGGGCCAGATCCAGTCTCTCATGACAAGTAATCTTTTAGATCAAAAACATCTTAAAATTTGGAGCATAGTCATATCTATCTTTGAATAGGCAGTGTTGCTATTTTTAAATATAACAGAACTATTTTATTTTGATTTAACTTCCATTTAATCTTAGCAGACAGAATGAGGAGGTACTGCATCCAGTAACCATCTGGCCTTTTCTTTTTTGTTTCCCGTTTAAAAGATTTTAAAACGGTTTGTATGTTAATGTGTATAGCGCAGATTGTGGCGGGACAGAAAGGTGGGTGGGTTGTTAATCTAGACTTTTTTTATAAAGATTGAAAATAAATCCACTCTAGCTAGCTTTATTTGACCTCACACTTCTGAATATCAGCTGTAGAATGTTGCTCTACAATTTGAGCAAAAGAATGCCAATAGAGTCTTCATCATGCTACATGTGATTGAGAAAGCCCTATGGGTTTTGTTGCTGGTCAGATGGAAAATTATGTTAGATGGGAAAATAACCCTTTCCACATAGCCTTGTTTAATATTCATCATAGGAGTCTGACTACTTAAACAAAGAGATTGTTGGGACCTAGCTGGTAGTCAAAGTGAAAGAAAACAAACATAGCATTTTTTATATAACAATGTCAAAATACCCAAGTTTGTTCAGGGAAAGCTTTTCAAGTAGCAGTTTTTTTTATTTGCTGTTACTTTAAATAAACAATTCCTTCTCTAAAGAAGTATTTTCCATATTTTTTAATTAACTCTATCTATAAAGTTTTATGAGAAGGCTTAACAATAATGTCTCATTTCAGGATGGTGGCAGTTTTCAGTACTTCCAGCAGAAATTCATTATTATTATCAGTTCTGGTGGTTAGGCTTTTATAAAAAATTCCTTCTTATTTCCTTGAATTATTACTTTACTATTACAATTTAATTAGGAAGTATAATTTGTATAGGTAGGCTTATACTGTTGTCGTTTTGGATCAAAGTTAGAATGGGAGTCTAAACAATTGCAAGTTCAAGCTCTGAAACCTTACTGTCTTAATTTTATGCCATAAAAAGTCAATTAATGCAAAATGAATTTTAGTCATGCCCTATTTATGGAGTTATTCATAGCTTGTATTTAGGAAAGTGACTGAAATTTGAGGAAGAAAACTTTATCCTTTGTGTACTATCCATCATATGATTAGTACCAAATGCCGAGAGCAGATGCGAACGTAGGGGTTGCCCATCGTGTTCATGCAAAGAGGACAGCATGCGCACAAGTGCTAATTTAGTTCTTTTGATAAACTTCCAGCAGTGTTTTTACAAAAGTGTCACGGGGACATTCTCATGTTAGTATGATGCTTTTTCTCCTCTGCTACCACTTGTGAAGCGTCTCTGATGGGCACTGTAATGGCTGCAAGGCGTTGGGGTTAATGTCTGAGGTCTTTTAGTGTACGTGCTATCTAGCATATTAATTAAGAAATTAAATCAAGAGCATAAGTTTTGCCTTGTGTGTGAAAGGCAGTTAGGATTGTGCAGTTCCTCAGCGAGCTCTGAGGAGATCACTGAAAATTAGTGTCTTGGCGAGTGTTTGAGCAGGAACAAAGAAGCTGAAGCAGGAGGAGTTTCAGTGTGTTCAGCTGAACTGAGTTGTAAGTGTAATCCTAGTGCCCCCTGTTGCTGGTTGAGCAGCTTCTGTTGTCTGAGAGAAGTGCAATGTACCGAAGGCTGGTAGTTTTATATCTACGTATGGAGAATTATGGTTAACTGTGTGTATTGTGAGTGTGTGCATCACTGGGGCTGACTGAAAATACAATATGGAAGTGTGGTGACCTTGTCACTGATGGGTGGAAAAAAGTATTTTAAAGTGTAATGACATGCATTTTTCAGTGGTATTTGAGGCTGTGACTTTCTTAGGCAGGACGCTAACATCATCCCTTACTGGGACCTTAATATTTTTCTGTGTTTGAGCCCAATTGTCAGGGAGCAGCAGGATGAGGTTACTCTGCAAGGGAGACTGCTGGCAGCCAAGGGTGACAACAAAGAGCATGATCCCACACTACCTAAACAAGAAGAGTGGAGCAGTCTAGTCACAGTATCCAGGGTCAGCCAACAGCCCTGTTTGCCAGACAGGCCTGTAGTCATGAAGCAAGTCCAAGGTCAAGTCCAAACTGATCAGGGCACATGGCCAGGCACAGGCATACCTGGAACATGGCTCAGGCAGGGACCAAGGGCAAGACTCTGAACTTCAGCATAGCTCCCAAGCAAAAGAGGGAAACCCCCAACAGGCTTTTCATAGCTCTTTCCCACATAGCTCTCCTCACAGCTCTCTGGCAGCACCGCAGTGGAGCTAGCCTTAAGCACAGCCAGCTGACCCCCAGGAGTGGGTGAAGAGGTAGTGCACAGGGCCTTGATGCTGACCTTGAGTATCATGTCTTTGGCTGGAGGATGTAGCTTCAGTCAGCTATACTTTCTTCTCTTGTGTTCTTGGACATAGTCATTGACAACTGTGAGGCTGTGGAAATACTAATAAACTTCTGATCCAATTTGCTTCACAGTTTACCCTCTTATCTTCACGTATAGAAAACATTGGTCCCTGTGGGACTCCACAAGTGAAGATTTTGGAGGAAAGAGCAGCACAAGGAAACCACTGTGATTTGCTCAGCTCTGTCACAGGACGACTGACACCCACTCAGTACAAGTCTGATATTTTCTACTTTCAAGAGGCGGTAGGAGTCCACTAATGATCACACGAGACCTGAAAGGAATGCTCACCAATGCTTGCAGATCTGTAAAGGACAGTGGGGGCTCAGCCAAGCATAAACCACAAAGAGTTTTTCTCTCTAGGTAATATCCAACCTAATGCAAGACTCTGAAATACCTGATTTTTTGGAGTTTTTGCGGTATGATAGCTCCTTCAGAGAAGTGAACTCTCCTTTTTTTTTTCCTTTTTAACTGTGGTGAACATATTTAAGGGAAATATTGCATAGTCCATCATTATAGCAAAGAATGATGAGGGAACAATATTAAGGACTTATCGGGAAGGGCCACGAGCTCCCTGTGTATATTGCTGTTTCTGTGCTGGTAATACTATAGTTAGATTTTTACATATTAAAGAAACCTTGGAAATTGCTGCCAGGTTGATAATTAATGATATACTCAAAAGCACAACTTGAATGAGTGCTCCCCAGAGACCCCAGCAGAGATATCACAGGTTGAATACCTTTGTGAAAAAGCAAGTGTAAGAGTGGGGCAAACAGGAAATGTTCGCTGTTTGCTTTACAAGTTGAGGGAAGGAACGATGCAGCGTTAAAGTGTTAAAGTTGTCTCTTTTGGATTAACAAGATACATAAACAATCCTCACAAACCAGAGGGGAAAGGAAGGATGATTGTGTGATGGAACAGCAAAAGGAAGGCAAGAATTAACAGGATCAAGACTATTGGAGAAACACAGGATAAAGGGCCGAAGAAGAAGCAAATTAGATGGAAAGAAGAAACTCACTGGAAAGGACAAATACCTGGGCCAAAAGCTGCTGGAAAAAGAAGCATTTATTTTGAGAAGATAAAAAATTATATATATAATAATGCTGGAAAATATGAAGAAGAGGGAAGAGAACACTGAAATATAAATTGTATCTTCTGTAATTTGTATAGTACCAAGAAGACTTGTCAGATATTAGGACATTTTTTAATTAAGGTACTTGCTGAAAACAAGTGATTTAGTTCTAAAGCTTAATAGTGATTTTAAAATTTATAGTTTTTGAAAGGTGGGCCATTTCCCAATTTGTATAAGGACCATGGGACAGGTATTGCATCTGGACATTAAATTCCATTCTGAATTTTGCTGGTGATAATTCAAAGCTATGTATTTGTACTTAGCAGTAAAAGAGGAACTAGCTAGTTCTTAGAAAAGTTATCATCTCAATATTGTTAAGCAATTGAAAGTTTATTGATATTCTGGAAACTGTGTATGGTTTATGGTGTAATAAGAGAGACATGTCTACATTCATGGTGTAATAAGTAGAATATCAAGTAATCCAACAGCTAAATCTAATACTAGTTTACAGATTCACTGATTAAGGCTAGGAAGTGAAGAATAGTGTTGCCATGGTGAAGTCTATACGATAAAGCACAAGAAGAACGAGCTAGTGAATAATTGATACATGTCTAAGATTAGAAACGATCATTTACAGTGTGCTCTTTGATACTCATGCATGCTTTTTACTTTAAAAAACCTCAGAGAAACACATTAGCACAGACTGTGGCAGGTTTTTGCATAAACTTTTAAGCAAATGGCTTATGTGTGCAAGAACACACAAATACACAGTTACTGCAGTGCTAAGATTGAGAATTCAGGTATAAACCAAAAAGTTTAAAAAGGAAGGCTTTAGCATGAGATGTATTTGGCCAGGCTACATGTATTACTATATTCCTTAAAAATATAACAGAAATAAATAAGAATGTGTGTCATAAGATTCAGTAAGACAAGTTGTAACCTTGTTCCTTTGTCCTTACCTCCTGGTTTTAGTCATATGAAATAGCTCTTAAATTTATTTTTAAAACTTCAGTTTAGAAGTAATTTAGTTAGGGGTCTAGTCCATCTTGAATTAAGGAACAGTACTTGCAAGTGTCCTGATAAAGCTTAAAGACACGCTTTTTCAAAACGGATAAAAATCTGACTGCTGTTGCAAATGTATCCAGAGTAAAGTAATGGAAAGCTGTTTTCTGAGATAAACATTGTAGATCTGCTGGAGCAAAGAACTGCAGGCATCATGCCTTTATAAACAGTTTTGCTTAATAAATGTGTCATTTATTTTTATAGATGTATGATGGAAATCAATGAACATACACAATAGTTCTAAATACAGTCCAGCTGCCCTGTAGCAAACTTTACTTGTCATAAATTCCTTTTTAGCAATCCCAGTAGCAAGAGCTATTTTTCATTATTAATTAGGCCCACTAAGTTGGCTCGCATACAACAATCCTGAGGCTGGGGATGTTGTTTTTTTCTGCTTGCAAGCTGAATGAAATTATTTAGGGGAAAAAAATTGACTGATATGAAGTAACCTCTATAAATATTGTGTGCTTAATGTCAAATATTTTTTCACTTTTTTAATGCCTTAAATTTGCAACCATCTTACAGTAAATGCCCCATTAAAGCAAACATCTCTTCATGTTCTCTAGGGTAAGTTAAGTTATTACCAGGTTATGACCATATGTTTAGAACTTAAAAGAGGACGAATCAGAATGAATCAAAACTAATTCAATAGTTACTGTGAAATAATGATGGTGAATATCAAGGAATAAAATTGAGAGATGCCTTAAAGAAAGATGGAAAATAGCAGCATCGGGTTCAGTTTTCATTAATTTACTACCTAGAATAAGTAGGGAGTAACATACAGCACGTAACAAAAATTTCAGATTTATATTACATGATGAGGCACTTGATTTCACTGTGAGGTGGTGAGGCCCTGGAGTAGGTTGCCCAGAGAAATTGTGGA
>VZTV01027027.1:0-34241 GCA_013400875.1 Anhinga rufa
AGTTTGATTTGCTTTGTTTCAATATTGCCAACAGCATACTGGCCAGTGCTCCGATCGTGCCTGCAGTGCCCCAGCAGCAGGGTGCCCTGCTCAACAGGGAGTGCCTGGACATCGCTGTGCCAGGTTGAGCGCCAAGCTGGCATGGAGGCCAGCAATCCCCTGAGCTAGGAGGATCAAAAAGGGGTGGGAGGGTACAGCATGGACCTGCCAGGCAGCCCTTGCCCCAGCCATGTACTCGCAGAAGACGCAGTAATACGAGTTTTTTCTGGTAGTGGGAGGCATGGTCCTCCACTGGTTGTCCCTAACAGACATCTGTCCTCACACAATGATGGTGAGAAATGTTGAGACACCCTGTTTCTTCCACCACTGACATGTAAAGCATCCAAGAGAAGGGTGGCAACTCCCTGGTCTGAAGGCTTTTTATTTTATTTTTCCTGCCTTTTCCCTCCAGCTGCAAGTCCTTACCAACTTCCATGTCCTCCTCTACCAGGGCAGCTATTTTTGTCTGCCATTTTACAAAATGTCAGCAGGTATCACCATGTAATTCCTGGGGATTTCAGAGCTTGCAGCATTCCTTGGTGAGAACCATGTCATTTTGACAATGCTCTCCCCAACCTCCTGCACTGAGAGTTGCATGGATTAGTGTGGCGTGTCAAAATGAATATATCATGCAAACACCTTCAACCCACAGCTATTAGATCGAGTTTGACCTGCCTAGTAGAAGTAAATTTGATGGGCATGATGCCTTGGTTGGCTGTAATAACTACTGGTAAAATGATCTCATAGGAGTAAAATTAAGAGGGCAGAGCTAGCTTCAGCAGAGTAGGATATTACCACCAACAACTGAAGGTGTGTCTGAAGCGGGCAGCAAAAACCAGAGTGTGCCCAAGCAGCAGGGTTTGGCTCTTGTGAGCATGTTGGCCAACGTGAAGCTGGCAATGACAGTCATCCCACCACCCGAGCTGTGGTGGCTGAAGTAGGGCACATCTCTGCCCACCACCAGCAGGAAGGAGAGCAGCCAGGGGCAGTAGTTTCTCCTCCCTGTTCCACTGACCCTCTAGTCTTTTCATCAGCCAGCACCCTTCTGGTCAACCACACCAATAAATCAATACCTACTGATTTTGTGAGGCCAGTTCCTCATGTCTAACCCACCATACACATAAGCAAAGAGTTGTAACAATTTCCTTAAAACCATCATTCACTGTAGTCCAGAACAAAACATCTCTTGGCCTTCCCTGAGACATTTCAGTCCTCAATGATGTGAATGTAACCTCTTTAAACTTATATTTTCCTGTAACGCCTCTTAGAAATGCTCTCCAGAATGGGTGTTCTCGCTCTGATTTCTCACTGGACTTCTGTTTTCAGCATTCCTGTTTAAAATCTTGTCTCAGAGTGACTTGCGTGTGGTGTGCCGTGCCCAGGAGCATTTCACTAATCGCTGTGACCTGGTAGTACACTGCACAGTTTCAACATCATTGGCTCAGGTGCAAACAGAATTTTGTAAGAATTTTATGAGTTTAAAAGCACATTGCTGAAGTGGGGAGGAGACAGGCAATTCATCAGCTGCAGAGAGTATCCAAGCTGTAAGACATTGCTCTTTCCACACTTGGTATGGAGAACTATGTCAGTGTTCAAGCCTTGTCTTGAGTGGCTCCTCACCCCACTGTCAGTGTGTGACTCCAACTACTTGTTGTTGAATTACTGAGTCTTTGCTAAAAATTATCCCTGATGGATCCCCAAAACATCCCAAACTTCTTCATGTGCTGTCAGATGTAAGCAGATTTGACTGTTATTGTATGAAACAAGATATTAATAACTAATAGGCAATTTATTTGATGCTGTCAGCTTCATGATTATCCACCTCAGAGACATGGCCTAAGAAAATGTGGATAAAATGTATGGGCCAGATCCTCATCTCTGCAAATTTGCCTCATTAACTCCATTGGTACAAGGGAGATTTTCACAATCTGACACTTAATTCACATGAAGGACCAATGTCAGCCACCAGGAAAGAAGCGCCTCCTATAAAACAGGAGGTATGCCATAAAGTATTTGGTGTATAAGGTGGCATTTGAGTGTAGAGGCAAAAGAGCCCAGGAATGATCAAGTATGAAGCTTAATTTCCCACCCATCTTGAAGACTGACTGTCCCTTGGGTAGTGCTTAGTGTAAGAGCAAGTCTGCTGGCTTTTGGCATGTGTCGTGTTGGGTTTTTTTTCTATCAAACTCAGGTGAGGGAAAAGCTGGGCACTCAGACACATGACCCATGCTTGCTCAGGTCTTCCCAAGCTGATGCTGGACTGTGGTGAGCACAAGGTAGGGCAGAATTTTCCACCAAGGGTCACAAGACATTTTGGGTCCCTTGGACAGGTATGTACTGGGAGGTCCCTCAGAGAAGGAGGTCCGGCAGCCTGCTCTCACCCAAAGTCACCCAGTAGCAAAAAACAGTCAAAATTAGCAGCCACCCTAGGCAATAACAAGGTACGCAGTGGGTCCAGGAGTCAGAAAAGGCATAACACTCCTGAAATCCTGCCCGTGTCCTTTTCTCCCACTCTATACCTTCTTACACAGACGCTTATTCTCAAAGCCATCACCTCCAAGCATGCACCCATCTTTCTGGATGCAGGAAGGAGTGTTCCCCAGCACCCTGCTCTGACCGGGGCCAGGACAAGGGCTGCTTGGCCATCATTCACCTGAAGCTAGTGTAGGAAGGTGACCGTACGAACAAGCTAGGAGTTCACCTCATTTTTGTATACCCTTCACCATTAGTTCATTACTTCATGCCCCAAAACGTTCTGCTTGTAAGTCTCTTTGCAGAGGTCTGAGTAACTTTCACAGTGCTCCATCAGAGCACCAGCTTTCAGGGTGATTTCTTTTCCTGAGCTTCCCTCGTTTGCATTCCTGGTGACAAGGGCTACCACACTGCATAAAAACAATTTCATACCTGTTTATTATGGGGAAGGACACATGCATCTGTAACTGATTTGACAGGAGACAGCATGACAGCTATTTTACAGGATTCTCTGTTGAAATAGCAAACGAGAGGCTTGCTAGCATGTATGGGACATATTTATATCCTAAACAAGAGGGCAATAACATACATAGTGACAAGCCTTGTTTGTACACAGCTTTCAGCAAGTTTGTGCCATGCACTGGCTCCCAGCCAGGCTCGCAGCTGGTACAATCTGGCACAGCCCTGCCGACTCCAAAGCAGCTGCGTCAATTTACACCAAGGAAGAAATGAGGTATAATTTTCTCAGTTACACACCAGAATTACAAGAGAGGGGAAAAAAAACCCTGATGATCTGCAGGAAGGCTGGGGGCAAGTAGCATTTCAGCCCACCACGTGCTGGAGGGGAATAGCTCTGAGTGTGTTTGCAAGGCTGGGCAGTGGGATTTGTGTGTGTTGGGGGGCTAGCAATAAAGATACAACCATTTCACAAGCCACCGATAGCTGCCTGCATCCAGCATGGCAACTAGCACTTAATACATCACCCCCCTTGTTTTTAATCTGTTTAAATGGGAAACAGGGAAAAGCTGCACCTCTGTCAATGCTTCCACATAGAGAAATGGGGACAGGGCTCTCCTGTACCCCAGGGCTTCTAATCATTCTGCAAATAGCAATTTTCTCACCCAGGGAAAGAGGTATGAAGATCACCTCCAGCCCTGACTTAGTCCCCAACCATCTGTGTAATGCCAAAGGATGCTTCAGGGAAGAGGCTGATGGCAGGACATTAGTGATCACACCACCGAGCTGAATTTTGGCTGAAACTAGCAATGTTAACAACCTTTGTCATAACATTAGTGACTTTTTTTAACAGCAGCACACTGTCAGGAGCACAGTGAGTGTTAACGCCACTTCCAGGCACTAGTTCAACATGTTTTATAGAGGTTTCCACCTTAAGCCTATTTTAAATTGATTTTTATAACTCAATGACCAAATTAAAAAATTATGTGGTCGCTTAGCCCTGCTCTCTAGGGAAGGCGTTACTTCTCCTTGGGTATCTCCATAGCACCTTGCAATACCAGGCTGTTGTCTTGACTTCGACATTTGCACATTGATTCAGCAAGAAGAGAAGTCACTGTTATTAAGGCAATAACAATTAATACCAGCAATAACAAAAGATACGTGCCTGTACATCTCCTTATAGCATAATTATACGCTGTCGCACCCAGCCCTCCCCAGAACTGCTATTGGGTATATGGGATTTGTTGCATTTCCAACAAACCCCCTTGTACCAGTTCCTCATGTATAGCCAGAAAGCTGCCCAGCAACTGACTGTCAGAAGGCTGGGAATTACAGTGGTCCAACCGTATAACTTTGCTCTCCCCCTGGCAAAAAATCATGCATTGTCATGGTTTTAGCTGGGATAGAGTTAATTTTTCTTTGCTGTAGCTGGTATAATGCTGTGTTTTGGACTTAGTATGAAAATAATATTGATAACACACTGATGTTTTGGTTGTTGCTGGGTAGTGCTTGTACTAGTCAAGGACTTTTCCAGCCTCCCATGCTCTGCTGGGTGCACAGAAGCTGGGAGGGGAGGGGCACAGCCAAGAGAGCTGATCCAAACTGGCCAAAGGGATATTCCATATCATATGACGTCATGCCCAGTATATTAACTGGGGGCAGTTGGCCAGGGGAAGCAGCGATCATGGCTTGGGGACTGGCAGCATCGGTCGGTGGGTGGTGAGCAGTTGCATCACTTGTGGGGTTTTTGTTTTTTTTCCTTTTTTCTTCTGGGCTTCATTTCTCTCGTTATTTTCCTTTTTATTATATCATCATTATTANAAGAAGCTCCCATAGATCTACATTCACAGCTATATCACAAGTTTTGTGATGATCTTCTTGAAGTTGGCCTGTTATGTCAAAATAAGTATGTTAAGAGAAAGGTGCAGTTTTTTGTTTTCATTTGCATTAAGGCAGGAACAGACACCTCATTAGTTTTAATTTTAGTTTTCTAATAGTAAAATCAATTTTCTTGTCAGGAAATTGAGATAATTTTGCCTCCAGCTATTAAAAGTAACAATATGGGTATCACATGCTAAAAACCCCAGGAACAATGGCAAAACAAGAAGCCAGTGTAAGCAAATGGATGAGGCAACAAAAACTGAATGAGACATTTTCAAACATTTAATGATTACATGTCAAAGCACAATTTAAATGTCACAGCACCTTATGTGTTCATGAAGAGGAAAACAAAATGACTGAGAACTCCTGGCTAAAATAGTCTTGTTCCTGGCACTGATTGATATTCTTGAATGGAGCACTTGATGGATTATGATTTTTGCAAGAGAATCATTACACGCCAGGTGCACAAATAGAGAAATACAGCTTGTTGACACCTCTGTGCAAAATAAAGTCATTCTAGGAATTTTGATTCATTATATCTCTATTAGGAATCAATCCACCTGACCTAAATTTTGCATCATAAATCAGATTAAGAAACTCAGCTGGATCTCAGTAAAGGCTGTACGTCCTTGGTTTAAAATCACTCCACTATATTCAGCACACCATTATTATTCTAAATGCAATAATCTATACTGCATAATTTAGGTCTACTTGATTTCAGAGTAGGCAAGAGCATTTCCACCCACTCACCTACAGAGGAATTTAATAAATTTGGGGACATTATTTGTCTTTTTGTATATGGGTTGTTTGGGTTTTTTTATTTTCCCATTCACAGCTCAAGATGTGGGGTAAAAACATACAACAATGTGCATAAAATACTGCAGGAAGATCATAAAGCAACTTCAGACATCCTTAAAGTGGAGCCATATCATTTTCTTATGTGGGTAATTACAGTAAATGGGATTTGCACAGCTAAGTAGAGAGGCATTGATTTTTGCCGGCCAGCAAAACAGTGCTTAACAGAAGCCAGGTGGGTTTGTGATGCTGCCTAAAAGGCTTTGACAACTGAAAATCTCCACACCGCGTCCCCNNNNCGCGTCCCCCCCCCCCCAAGTATATAGGAGTGTATAGGCCTGGCTGAAAGTCAAAGGGATTTGCATCCAAGCCTGAGGTGCTTTTGAACCTATCCCCATTGGTATCAACCTGGAATTTGGAGTGAGTTTTAAAAGGAAAGATGGCAGCATTTTCTGCATAAAATTAGACAAGTTCATTAACCCTGAGGATTTTTTGTTTAACTTTGAGGAGTGGCGTCGCTCGCTCCTCTTTGAGCTGCGCAAGCAAACCCAGGGGTACGGCACCAGTCTTTGATGATAAAAGAGCTACGAGCAGAAACAAAATGGGTTTTTGAAAGCTTCAAGCCCATGACAGCTGCGAGAGAGCAATAATTCAGGAAATGTCTTGGGTAAAATCAGCTCGAATGACTTGATGCTTTGTTTTATCATTATGAACATAAAGGAGTTTCTTTTAGTTATCAACTGCAAATCTCCAGGGGCTCCCCGCAAGATTTGATAATAACTTGCCTTGAATAGAAATGGCTGCAAGCGGCAGCAGAGTAGCAATAGAAAAGGGACATTTTACCCACAAGCGTCAGTTCTGTCAGTAAACCATGAGACTCCCTAGCTTGACACCTACACCCTATTCCCAGCGCTGCCTCTAACCCCAGCAGGGCAAGTCTCTCTCCACCCTTCAGTGTACTCATCCATAAAACAGGGATGTCAAAGGTGGATAGTTACCTTCCTATGGAAAGTTCCTGGGAAACCTCTAAGTGACGAGATTTGTTGCTATGGCCCCATGTCTTTGGTGGTTATTTATACCTGTGCATGGGGGGTGGGGAATAAAATGTGCTGTCGGTATTGGATAATTTTTCAGACACTTTGCCAAGGGGTGGGCACCAAGGCATGGGGGCTCAACCCTGCAGAGCACCCCCATGCCTGGGGGAGCCAGTTCTCATCTGAGCACCGTGCTATGATCAGGCAGAGTCAAATCAACAAGTGTTTTTCGAATAGCGTTTCTACACTGAGCTTGCTCGGACCCATTTCCAGATGAGATGGCCATTTTCCTGGTGAAGGAAGTACTTACACACACCATGTGCTTATTTTGTTTTGACCCATAGACTTTTTTGTGCCTTTAAAGAGGTTCCCCATGATGGGCATAGCTGAGATGGTCCCAGACTCTGAGCCTGGGGCAGGACCAGTCCCCATCCCCATCCCCATGGACAGACCCTACCCATGACCTGGCAGAACCCCCCCAGTCTCACGACAGCTCAGCACAAGCCTGGGAGAGCACAGTGCAGCACTGGGGAAGATGCCAAAAACAGCGATTATCAGTTGTGCTAGCTGGTACCATTTACACCTGCAGTGGAAACAGGCTTTAAAGGGAACATAGATGTTCTTGTCTCCTTCCTCAACCATTCTTTTACCCAACACTGTGGTGTGAAGACACTAAGTAAACACTGAAAATCTTACCTACTCTGTATTCTGCAAAATAAGACCCTACCAACTTTCTTTTTATCTTTTTAACAGAAGACAATGAATTCTCTTAAGAGTTTTCTGACTTTTTGCAAGTCCTCATATATACTTTCTTAACAAAAAACTAAGTTAGGCCTTTCTTCCAGAACATTTGGACAAATGACAAGACCAGATAACAGGCCGTCCATATCCCTTAAGTATACAAGTATTTGCTGACTATCTGTGAGGAAGCCGATAAAAGCTTTAAAAAGCTATAAACAGTAACAATAACACTTTTGCAGTGGGAAGGCTTGTGACAAACATTGTGTTGATGAGAGGATTCCTTACATTTCTTCAGTAATTACCCCTGCAATTTAGCATTTTTTATCTAAATGGTTAATGCTGGAGAAGCACAACTGCCAGCATCACACTCCTTAGGGGACTTCAAAACACCTTGGCTGAAGAGCATCTCTCCTGACCTCAGTTGTACTGTAGCAACCTCCCAGAGCACTGGGGTTAACTTTTTCAATCCATTCCCAAACTCCCCTGAGTACTGGCAGCCCCAAAGTGCTACGACGGGTGGTCTGAGGATGCTCTGGGAGCACCGTGTTGGCATCGCCTAATTCCCTTATCAAACACTGCAAAGTCCCATTGCACCATGTCCCCATCACTGGCAATACCAATGTTATTTTCACAGAAAATAAAGACTTTCTGATAGACATGATTTAAATAATATAGTCTCGGCTTTTTAAAGGGCAAGAAACAAACCATTCAAATGTGGAATTATTTCTTTCTTGGAATATTTCAAAGTCATGTCAGTCTATCTATTACCCAAGACAAATTACTTTGACAGCACTATCTACTCTTGACATCTGAGTTGTCTCTCTAGCCTATTATATTTTAGCACAGGCATAAAATATTATTCAGACAGTATGGTTAGTCCAAAAGACTGAATCTAACTGCTTTGAAATGGCCTATTAGGAGAGGAACTCTCAGTTTAGCTGCAGGCAGAGAATTAATCCAGTGCTTTTCTTAGTTCTTCAATGGCAATCTTTTCCCCGCTAACTAAACACTCTTTATTTGGAGGGATGTAAAAAGGGAGTAATCTTCAGAAGGAGAGGGGGCAAATTAAACAGAAATCTGAGGGGAAAGCATCATTAAGAAATTCTGACACATGACATCGTTAGAGGACATATGTCTGGGCTCTTCTGTCATGGCAGAAATGGAGACAGGGTTAAATTTTGACTTCAGTCCTGAGAACAATCATGCACACAACTTACTCAGCCTCCTGCATGCCTTAAATACAACACCTGCCTCTGCTCTCTGGCTTGGTATATTGTAAATATTCGGTTATAAAAAGGGACACCCTGGGGGACCCCTTCCCAGGGCGCAGCTGCTCCCAAGTCCTGAAGGCAGGAGCACTGCAGGGTCCCAGCCGCTCTCCCACCTGCATGGGCTCCAGCTGGTTCAGCAGGGGAGAGTGCTGCTGCTCAGCTCGCGAGGGCTTCTGACCATCTTACAGCTTAACCTTCGGCCATGGGAGCGGCGTGTGCTTGTCCTTGGCCACAACACCCTCTCACGCGTGAGTAGATATGTGTTTTTTAATAAACAAATGGTCTCAGCTGCTTCAGAGGAATTAATTTCAATTCTCCCCTGGAGCTGCTCCTCTCTTTAGCACCTGCCTTTTCAGTGCTTGCCTTTACATTACAAGTTTAACGTTTGTCTGTTTAACATCTGTTATTCAGCAGCTACTTCTGTTGCCACGATGCATCACTTGGCAGCTTCTGCAGGAGAGGAGCCGAAATCAGAGCCATACACGTATTTACAAGGCCCAATTAAACACTTTCCAGTAACTTGCTGCCCACCAAGTGTGTGACAGGGGGTTTGCACAGGTTATACTCAGTGAGCAGCAGGTCTCGACTCTTACCTCAGAGACACCACAATGAAGCAGATTTCCCACCAAGCCCGGCCAATCCACATCAGCAGCGCAGCGGGAGGTAGCACCCCAGGGAGATGAGCAGCAGCAGGGTGGCTGCTGAGACATGGGAGCATAGCTGGGGACATTCCCGAGAGCCACCCCAAAGCGCAGTGATGGGTGGAAACACTGTGATGTTGAAGGGGTGCCAAGCCAGAGGTGGCAACCCTGGCCAGCAGCACCTCCTGCCCGGGGTGCCCCATGTCCCTGTCCCCACAGGCTGTACCCAGAGGCTGTGCCTGAATCCCCGAAAGCACCGGGTGCCCAGGGACCCTCCAGCCCGGGGTCTTCGGCTGCTCCCCAGGGGGATGTGTGCTGCGGCTGCTGTAGCTGAAGGCAGGCATTGCCACCCTGTGGAGAGAGAAAGGGAGCGGTGAGCTCAGCTGGGGAAGGCTCTCGGCACCACCTGGCACTGACAACTCCTCAGGACCCCACTGCTGGAGCCCTGAGCCACCCCAAAATGCCAGCACAGAGGAGGCTCGCAGGCCTCCATCACGGGAGGGTCAAGGTCCTGCATGGCATGTCTCTCCCCACATCGCTGGGACCACGGGAGAGCACAGTTCGACACTCAGCTGCTCCCACCAAAATGCGCTCAGCAGCTAGCTCGCCCTTGAACTCAGTCAGCCTCTGCATCCCTGGTTCAGACCATGTCCCAGAGGAGATGTGGTCAAAGGGATGCCCACTGAGGTTTCTGAGGTTCCCCAGAAAGCTAAGGAAGAACACAGGGTGAAGCATGGGGTCCCAGCAGCACCCCAGGATAGGAGCATCCCATGTTTCCCTTTGTGGCTGTCCCAGCACATGTCCATCTGATGACTCCAGAGGTGGACAGGACCTCTGGAGAAACATCTGAAAAAACCAAACCACAAAACAAATGCCTGAGAAAGAACCACCTATCAGCAGCACCAGAGCTTGCTGAAGCAGTGTCCAGAGCCTCTACACATCCCATGACAAATCCCAGCACCATTTGCCATGTGGCAAATCCACCTTCATGCCCCTCATCCCTGGATGATGGTGAATTTTAAAATCTTCTATGCTTCCCACACTGTGAGGTCACTTCTTGCTAAAACACATTTATCCTTGTGACGGCTTCACTTTGTGTAATTATCTGCTTATCATCCACCAGCCTACTCTTACTAACACGCTTTCCTCTCTTCTTTTTTATTCATCACACCTGATTAGTCTTCAAGATAGATGATATCGGGTTAAACGAGCTTCCTGGGCCAATCAATCAGCTCTGGAGACGGCACCTCACATTGCTCGATGAAACTCCCCGGTTGCCCTACCTGTGCGGGGTGATTACCTCCCCCTTCCCCCGGGACTGTAGCAAAAGCTTCCAGGAGGCATTTGTTTTGCTTTTTTTAATTGAAAGGTGAAAACTCCCCTAATTAATGATCCAACTACAGGGCCTCATTGTGTCATTACTCCTTACTGATGAAAAAGGAATAACAGCTATCGGATAAATTAGGGCAGGCACATTAGGACCATCACGATGCTCCTAAATTGCATGTGTTGTTGCATGAAGGACTGAGCATGAAGGGGCTCATTAAGAGTGGCCTGATGACAGAAGGGGACTCCCAGGATCACTGTCCCCTGCTATTACATGTGTCTGAGTTACATACCCCATTGGAAAGCCAGGACATCTTTGTGTCCTTCCTCATGTACTCTTGGGAGCCATTCCAGAAGCTCTTTTGCTGGTAGGTAGACATTTTTGACCTCCCATTCCTCCTGGTTATAGTTATATGAAGTTATATCCATCTTTTTTCTTGCCCAGCATTGTCCTCTACAAACTGTTCCTTCTCCACCCCCACGTCTTTGTCAGAGAGAGCACTCAAAGACAAGCACTCCTGTCCCTGCTCACCAAGCACTCAACCTCCTCTGTAAGATAAGCTCTCCCCTTTGCTCTGTTTCTATTAGTCTTTCTCTGTTGCCATTCCAGGATTAATTCATCTTTCCTGAGGATGTGTGACCCAAATATGCAGTATTCCAGGCAAGGACTTGTACAGACCTTGTGTGCTGGCAATGATATCTCACCTTCCTCTATCTGGGGGAAGTCCATCCATCCTAAGGTTACAGTTACTTGGTTGATACCTGGAGCAAAGAGGGTGATTGCCCTCACTCGCTCCCTGCCCCCAGCATGTACCACAAGCTCCCAGCATGTACCACAAGCTCCCAGCACTGTCTCAAGTGCCCAACTGCAGGACTTTGCACTTCCTACATTTCATTCTATTTCTGCTGGTTCTTGAACAAAAATACTGTGATTCTGCTCTCCACTGACCAGGTCTCCTGAATGTGTCTCAGTGGCTAATGCAATAAATACTGTCTTGCCTTTTGGGCCATTAAGGAAATGTCATTTAAAAAAAAACAAAAAACAAAAAAACAAAACAAACCTGTACTATGACCTACCTTTGAGAAAAGTCTTTATTACGTTCCTTGTTTGCTGTTGTCTACCTGTAAACTAATTCCCTATCAACCTTATTTGTTCATCTGTTGAGAACCAACTTTTCTAGTTCCCAAGGACTTTTTGTAAGTACTTTCTCAAGAGTGTGTTTCCAGGGAGGAGATTTGCTGCACTTGTGTTGAGGGTGTTAGCTTAGCCAAGGAGAGAGAGACGTCAGGTTAATCTGGCATGAACTTTCTGGCACCATCTTGCAGGATTTTGCCATGCCAACCTTCCTTTTAAAATGTTTGGGACTCTGATCCTCTGTCTATAGAAATCAAAGCTGCCTTTTCTACTGTTTCAATAGCCCATGGATCAAATCTTCCTTCTGGCAGCAGCCTCTGTAAGTGTCAAACAACTTACCATGTTCAAATCTTTCCTAGATCTCTACCCTGCATGGTGCCATCTCCCACCCCATCTTGTTTTCCCCCCAAAGATGGGAGGAGACTCAACCAGTCTAAGGATAAAAGGAAGAGGCAGAGAAATAACACCTGCCCTTCAAAAAATTGTAAGGGAAATCGAAGGGAAAATTTCTCCAGTTGCATGAAACGCACCTTCATGCAGAAAACTGGAGAGTTTAAAGACTCATGGAGACCTTCACACGGGAGCATCCACTTGTCCCTGCTCACTGCACAGCATATGCTAGGCAAACACCTCTGCTATGGCAGAAGCGGTACAGCAGAGGCTACAGCCAAGCCAGTCCCAAACTTGACTCAGACGAAGATGACTGCTCATACCATACTGAGCAAGAGGCAGACGAGAGGTATCACTTGAGCACAAACAATAATCACGAAGGTGCCTTCAGGGCACATGAGCTGTATACACACACACACGCAGAGCTATTTAAGTGCTTTATAAAATGTCTCGCCTTCTGAGCCACTCCAAACCAGCCACAGGGATTCTGCAAGCCAAGCAATTGTAGGGGAGGGAGATCCAGGAAAGACTGGCATTTTTATATAGGCAATAAATCCTACTTCATGAAGAAACACGTTGAGGTAAAATTGCCAGTGGCTGTTTTAATAAGTATTTATGATACATAAAGGGATTTGATTCATAAATGCAGTAATTATGTCTTTACTACAAAGCAGTACAAATATAAAGCCTCCTACCTATTACACTGAAACTGTAATTGTATCTCATTAAAGAATATAAGCAAATCAAAATTAAAAACTTGAGGGGGGGAGAGAAGTACTACCCAAAATCTTGATGGTTAAACATTATGGGCTTTGTGTTATGCCATTCAATCAGCCTAAATACCTCGTAAGATGGAGTGAAGCCCTGAAGATCTGGGTGGTGTTCCTGCAATCCAGAAGAACACTTTGCTTGCCTAGGACCAAAGTTTCCAAAGAGATCTGACCACTTAAAAGGCATAAAAGACACCTTGGCTTTAACCTCAGACAAGCGAGAATTCCACCAGCGCCTTCCATATATCCGCAATTACACCACTCCAGCCATAATAGAGCCACAAAGGAAGGTTAAAGTCTTCCCCATCCAAACACAGCTGAGTTATAGGCTAAAGTAAGCATTTTAAAACCTATTTAAGTACACACACCTGAAGACAAAGTCTTTTACACTGTGGCACCAGAGAGGTGTAATGTTCCCATACTGCAGGCACCAGGTGGGTAGAGGGTAAATTAATGTCACATACAGAAATAACAGCATTGGGGTTCAGACACTGGTCACAGAGGTACAAGAGCCTAGTGAAATCCCCAACGGTTTCATCCTCCTCCAGGCTAACCCCACCCCATGTGGCCTTTGCCAGGACTCCTATGGGCTCCTTACTGGGTCTTCCTTCAGTATCTCTGGAGTTTCAGCCTTTTCCCCTCTGTTACGTTCACTTAATCAGTGTAATTTTGGGGTGAGGGGCTCTCCTTCCTCCCAGCTGCACCTTGTTCCTGGCTAGTTTGGGGCTCTGAAGGCATCAGGCTCCATTCACTGCTCCTTCATTGCCCCGAGTCACTTCAGCCCCAACACTTGCCCATCTCGGTGGCTGGCCTTGCTACGAGAGCACCTCAACAACATGCTGGAGCAGCGCTGGAGTTATTGATGCAACTTCCCTACCAAATGTTCTTTGGTCTAATCGCTTTCTTAAACTACACAAACACAATCTCTGCATCACGATCAATTATTTAACAGAAAATAATGCATTGAGTTAGAAACTAAATGCCATTTAATATGCTCCAGGAATTCTAATTGAGAGATTTCACTGTATTGCTAATGAAAACTTTAACTTTGCGGTGTTTTAAAATCTTCCTTGAATATAGATAAGCCAATATCTATATACTTTCTTTTAATGTCTGGAATTATTTTGCCATTTTAATGTAATCAGTCTTTCTATTTTGAAGAGGGTGCCCTTGTAGGTTATTTGTTTTCCTTCTGTTTTGCAAATTGTTCCCTTTTCAAGATTGTTTGTTTAGTGTCAAGAGGTTATTAAACAAACCAAGCACAGTCCTTAAACTAATCAGCAAGAAGTGACAATAGAGATCAGGAATAATGCAATATTAAAGAGGTTACTTTTAAAATTTATCTGAAAATGTAACGTATTGGGGGAGGAAGGGGAAGCACACGGACATCTCTTATTAAAGTTGAAAAGATGAGCTGGAGGAACCAGATGCCTGAAGAGCATGAGCCAGGAGCCCCCATTGATGGGAAGAGCTGAGCTCTGACACCCCGCAGCTGATTTCCACATTCATACGTGCTCTCCCCACTTGAATGACTCAAACAAAAACCCCAGGAGCCTTACAAACAGGTGAAGGCTACTTTTCCACCAGTGTTTGCTTTCAGTTATCATCAATCTTTGGGATCTTTCCCCAGGCACTTTGTGTGTGCTACCATGGCTCAGGGTGGACCCTGACTCATGAGCTCAACACTACAACTGGTCTTTTTATGCAGTGAAGGCTGAGGGGTCTGTAAGTCTGTCTCGCTCCAATAGGCTTCTCATTAGCTAATTAATACAAATCACTGCGGGTCTCTGCCCATGTCTTCTGGAGCACAACTTTTCACACACTTTTCTCAATGCCCCCTTTGAAGTACACATTTGAAGCATGTTGCCTTGGGCATGGTGGCGTTCCCCAGGGTTTACTCACTTTCTCCTCTCATCTCTCCTTCCACTTGCTCACAGCTGGTCAAAAAACAGAAGGGAAGGAGAAGAAAACTATCCACCAAGGGACTTTCTGAAGGGCTTTTAGTCTTAGTCATTTCAGCTCAATGCTAATCCTTATGTAGCAAGGACCATACCTCCGCCAAGGACACAGCAAACTGCTGGCACTGTAAGTAGCATTTTCCATCCCAAGGGCTTAATATCCCCTCCACTGACTTCTGCCTGGGGAAGGTGATGCAGGCAAATGACCTATGCCAGCCAAGTGCCCTCTCACAGAAATGGCTCCTCTTGGGCCAGCAGCAGGTCACTGTGGCTGCCAACCTGGTCTGCAAATCACCTGGGGATCAAGCTCAGCAAACCACAGGTGGGAGCTGGGTTTGTCAGCAGTTACAGCCAGAGTCAGGCTGTCGCTGAGCACTTTCAAACTCCCCAGCTGGTAGGTCATCCCAGACCTTCCCTAATGGGACGTTGCTGTGGTCTCATTTGGTGCCTCATCAGAAGGTCACTACCCACGTGGTGCCAAAGGAGGGATCCTCATCCCAGCTGTGTCCCCACCGTGCAGAGCATGGCCTCTCCTCATGTAAGGGGCCCTCAACACAGCAAGTAGTTTGCAAAGTACCTAGGAGCTACCTGCCCAATACTGCCCATACAAAGAGCCTTCGTGCCCACCAGGCAGCTACAAAAAACCCTTGCCATCACCTGATGTTCGGTTTAATCAGCTTAGCGCTCCTGATTGAGGCAGAGCAGAGAGCTCTGGGGTCCCTGGTTTCAAACACAGCTCATAGAAAAGCTGACACGTTGAATTAACATAAAATCACCCTCTCATCATCATTTTGGGCAAAAGATCCTCCAGCCAGGCTATTTATACCAGAGACACGCAGTGCAGAACATGGCGCAAGTCCTCTGGTGCCGCTCGCTCCTGGTGCTAATTGTTCGGGAAGTGTCACCAAGATCGTCGCTGTGCTCATGTTGTGACCAGCTTTGGGGAAATTAATTTAAAGGGAGCAGCTGGTAACAGTCCTGTGCTTTCAGAGGCAGCAGTGCCGTGCCTTACAGTGTGTTTCTGCCTCATGTAAGGATGCAACAAGCAGTGGCAGAGAGTCCCTGTGTCACTGTGTAAAGATGCACTTTTTGCATCTTTAATAAAGAGTAAACACCTAAATTCTCACCTCTGTAGTTCAGGAGATGCTTAGAAATCTCCCTCTGGCCCCTCCATGGGCCAGTCAGCGAGGGGCATGTCAAACAGCCTCCAGCAAAGCTGTTGCTGCAGAAACTGCTGGCAGGGCACTTTAGTGATGCTGTAAGTGGGGTTTGGGGATCTGGGGTTTTTTATTTCTTGATGTCACTTGAAATCAGATTAAGCAGAAGTGAACAATATAAGCCATTCATAGGCGGGGATTTAGTAAGTTTACCAGTCTCGTTGTAATGTTGAGGCTGTTTATTTAAAGCAGCTGAGGGGAAGGAAGGAAGGGTGGAAGGGCAAAATCTGGCAAGAAAGCTGCTGTTGTAAGCCTGGGTGGTGAGTACTGCTGTCTTTATCACAGAGGGGGGGTTCTTAAAAGCAGAAATTATATAACCACTGAGCCAGCCATCAACTAAGTGCCACTTTCCTTTTTTAAGCTATTCTGGTTACAGTTGTCTTCAGAAAATGAAAATAAAATATGCATTAAGAAAGACCCACAATCACAAATGAGGAATAGGACACTGCAAAGAGGACAAACACCACAATCTAAGTCACTTTCTTTGTTACAATCCTGGGATAAACAAAGCTGCTTAATAAATATTGATATTGTTTGTACATCCTGTCTTTGGAAATGAATAGCCAAGCGATGCTCTAGCCTCTTTCCCTCTCTGGAGAGACACTAAGCTCAACACATGTGCAGGTATATGCACCTCAAACTAGTTTTCAGAGAAAGCTGGAAAACAAGTCCACAGCACCCTTAACATATCCATAATGGGTTTTGGAAGTGTTTCACCAACACCACCTTTTATTCAGCTGTCTGTGTCATGCCTAGGAAAATCAAGCTTTTGCAGCACAGAATAATCATGGCAACTCTTATGCTGGGACCAAGTGTTTGCCCAAGGAGTTAATGCAAGGTGGCTCTGAGGGTCCCCTTGGATAATCCCCTTTGGCAGGACAGGGCTGCTCCCAGTCAGGGTGCCCTGCTGCATCTCTAAAGGCTCCTTGGTAGACCTGAAGCCAGTTCAGTTTCCATCCAAACTGGTGTTTGCTTTCCTTGGGACATCTCTAAAAAAGCCTGCTGAGTCTTGGCTTCATGTTTCAAGCTAGTACCACAGATCCAAGTACCACTTTTTCTTCTATGTCTCCAACCTCTGTCCCATGTAAAAGCTCATCCATTGCTACAGACTCGGCTTCACTTCAAACCACTGTCCTCCCCATAGAGCTCTGCACCCAACAGCTGGGCCCCCACGCTGGCTCTAAAAAAGGACACGGTGACATTCCCACAGCAGTGTTTGGTCTCGCTTATTCCAGCTGAAGCTTTTTAAACATGTGTCAATGTTTATGTAAATATTGAAGCAAAGCTCCAAGGCAGGGAGGCTGAGTGCATCCCCTGCAGTCACAGGGCTGGGATGTAATGAGCTCCTGCTCACCAGACCGCCCCACCTGGCATCCTATCAGTGTCCTTTAATTCACAGCACAACTGGGAACACACAGAAACCACCACAATGATGGTAAAGGCGCAGTTAAATTGCCTCCAGGCTCCCCTCCTGCTACCATCAGGAGCCGTCAAGCCAATCCTAACTCCGGCCGGCATCTCCAACACTGCCGTTGGGAGCAGCAGCTTTTTTCCCTCCTGTCTCCGCGGGCAAGGACAATGCTCCCCCAGCACCAAGGGTACCACTGCCATGTCAAGCAGCTGATCAGGGGATGAGGGAGGACCTGGTCTCTTGTTTTGTGGGTTTCTACTGATGGGGCTCTGTAGAAGATAGGATGGGGGGAAATGTTTGCTCCTATGGAGGAGCTGTTTAACCCTGCCAAAGTCTATTGTCCCAAATAGTGGTGAAGCACTGGATTCGACGAGGTCCCAGCAGGTCAGCACTAAAACAGCACCCCAGTAATGCATAGGGGATGGTCACCCACAGGGTTGGTCTCCTCTTCCTTGTTGGAGTCGATGGTGAGGCTTCAGTAGGTTTGGAGCAGGCTGCCAGCCTGCCAGCCTGCCACAGATATTTAGCCATTTTGAGTCTCACCAGGAGCTTATGATGCTGGAGCTGAACTTTTGTCTCCTTGTTTTTGGCTTGAGATTGAATTCCAGAGCCTTGTTCACATTCCCATTGGATTCTGTTCTTGGAAATGCTCAGGCAGTTCCCCATGACTGAGCTGGAGCGGTTTAACAGCTTGCCAGGCTGGGCTCGAGGGCAGCTGCCCCTTCAGCTGGAAGTTTCCTCTTCACACCTGATGGGTGGTAATCACGTGCAAATCCTGTCGTTGCTGTAAAAATTCAGTCTGGTTCCAATGGGCTTCAGTGGCTCAGGCTCTGAGGAAACTACCTTCCTGGAGGCTCAGGCTAACACATTTGCTTCTCAAGTCAATAACCCTGGCTGTCAGGGAAGTCCTCCTAGCTGTAGGGACAGTTGCTTCCTAGACCACCCTGATTCAGTCACTTGGAATCACAGGGCCGTGCCGTGACCTCCCTCAGGCAGCTACACCTCAGCCATCAGCTCCAGCACCCATGCCACAATGGGCTCAGTGACAGCAGCTTCATGTTTTGGGCTTTGTCTGGCTGCTCTTTGCCAGGCGTCGACCCTCATCAGGGGAGAAACGTGGCCAGTGAGTGAAGGTGCTCAGGGCCACAGACCCAGCTGCCTGCTGTCACCCTGCTCTGATGGAGGGAGAGCAAGGGGCTGAGTTACACCTGCCAGGACGGGGACGGAGAGCAGAAAGCATCAGCTTGAAACATGCTGACATCCTTGCATAAACATGACACGCATCTGGACCCACAGCCAAGGCACCCTCCACGGTTGTCGTGCAAATGATAGTGCTGGAAAGTGGAAGCATTGGACAGGAATTCAGTGTTAAACCATGAGTAAACCCAGTGGCACCCACCCACCCCTGCCAAGGCTTTGCTGGGTGCTGGAGACACTGGCAGTCCCCCTCCCCTCCCCACAAAGCAGAACCAAAGATTCATTTTTGAAGCTACTTCCTTCTCTCTCCATATAAATTTTAGTAGGTGCCACATCTGTTTGTTTTTTCTGCTGGTCAGATGATGACATGAACCACTAAAAACTATCTTCTAAATGTGCAGGTCTCGTTTAAACTACCTGGAGGTGTTTATTTATGGCTTAGCTCTAGCACACACTGGCACTGTTGCTGCATCTTATTTTAGATAAGTGCCTGGGTGAACTCCAACATTCTCTGCCCTCTCCTGCTCTACAGCACTGGGATTACTTAGGGATGTACATAAAGGATATTTACAGTGCCCTCCGCCTCCCCCTGCCCTCTCTCTAGCAAAATGCATTACTTAGCTTCATTCATTCTGCATATTTTTTACCATCATCTTACCAGTTTCTCTGGTGGTGGGGAGGTAATTTGCATTTAGCAGCCTCCCTTGAAGAGAAAGCAAAAATTAACATTCAGGTGTAGGTAGTACAAGGGGTAGAAGATAATGTAACTTTCTTCGCTCTCACACTGACCATACACCATCCCTCTCCAAGATTTTTGTCCACAAAGTTTTGGCAGAGGCAACATGTTGCAGATTTCCTCTAAAACAGCAGCTGGGGGTGAAACCATGGAGCCCAATCAGTGTGTGCACAAACCAGTACATAAACCAGGTAATGCTTAATGCACCCTTCTTCCCCATCCCTATCCGTGCTCTTCAATGCTTCTTTATGCACAGGGTATTATTTGTTTTAGACTCTGATTTTTTGCAGGTCACAGACCTCACTGCTCTAATCTCTCCAGATCATACTGGTTCACCTCAGTCTTGATGTGTTTGTTATCCCTTTAATTCTGGGGTGAGATCAAGGATGAAATTACACCTGAGAGATACCCACCGTAAAGTATAAGCACTGAAAACAGGGGTGGGTTTTTTTTCTGGTCTAGCTTAGCTGCCCAAAACCCTACTGGGAATAGTTAAAAAAAGCTTTACCCTGAGGATTGCTATTAGCAGATGTTTCCCCACCCTGCACCAAAATTTGAGAATCACAAGGCTAGAAGAACAGCATCAAATCCTTGTCTTTTCTCTCCCTTCCTGCTCCAGGCAATGAGGAACAAGCTACTGTTGGTTTGAATTAAAATCATTTTAATCAACAGACCATACAGACCCCTTTTGAAGTAGGTGGGAGTTCTGCTAGGGTTTCGTCTGCTCTGTTTGAAGCACAGCCTCACCTCCTCACCCTCTGGCTTCAGGGACTCCCACTTCCCGCACAGGCTAAAGTAAAACCATCCCATGGAGATCACACCCCTGAGGCCGCTCCCGGCTGGCCGAGACTGCACCAAGAAATGCAAATTTGCAGTGTGGTTATTTGGGGCTGAAGATGCTTTCACTTCTCTATTCCAGACATGCCCTTTTTATAGGCGCTGTAGTACTTGTAAAGGCAAGGCTCGGCTGCTTGCACCAAAGCACGGGTGCAGCAGAGGGATCCCTGAACACAAAGCAAAGTGACTTGTGTTGGTCTCTGGGTCCATGCTTACAGACCCGCTTTCTTCCATGAGAGTTGAAGCGGGAGAGCACAAGAAAGCTGGGAAAACCCAGAGGTAGGCAGACATGTCCCACCATAAAGAAAGTGGGGGGGGGGAGAGGGGGGAGCAGCTAATGAAGCAATGGGGCAGCAGCTTAAATTCCTTAAAGAGGAATTGCTGTGCACAGCAGATATCAAATCTGGGGAACTTGTCACTGCAGGATGGTGGTGTGGACACCAGCACAGCACATGGTTTGGAAAGCAGAGAAACTCATGGAGGAAACAATACAAAGTCACCAGCTCAGGCTTGGGAAGTCTGAGCCAGATCCCAGCAGGCTGGGAGCAGGCTTGGGAAAGTATCCCAAAGGGACGCTCGCTCTTCGAGGCTCCCAGAGGTATAACTCACTTTGTAGTGAGAGTCAGAGACCCAAACTCTGCTGTCCAAGACACACTAGCACTGCAACCCTGCCCAACTCCATAACTTCTACCATTTCTCTTTGTTAACCCCGGACCGCACCAGAGGTTAACCATGACCCCACCACATGCCACGCAGGCAACAAACACAAAATCATCCCTGCCTGGTGTGAGCAGAGGACAAATGGCATGGGATAGAGAAGACCAAGGAGTTTGGGAGCAGAAAGCCTGTGGTCAGGATGATGGCAGTGAGCTGGGCACCCCCACTCCAGACACATTTTCATGGACAATCAGGGCACAGACAACAAAGGCTGTAGATGGTGGACGAGGTGAGATAAGAAAGGGTGATTTTTCTTCCTAGAGACATATATGGATCATGTTTTATTTCAGTTATAGAGGCAGAAAGTCCAAATAGCCCTATGAGTTATGAATAGCTCTACAGCAATGCATGCTGTTATCACTGAATTAAAAGCGGTCCCTGCCAGCCAGGAGCAGGGCGGGAGGCAACACCCCAGTGAGAGGCTTCCAGGGGAGGTTGGAGAAGGAATCTTCCAGTGGGCAGAAAAGGCAGGCACTGCCAGAGACTGCATTTACACCTTTACACCTGCATTCTGCTGGCATATTGCAAGTCAATCAGCCTTGAAGTATTATCCAAGCAACACAGCTAATGCTGAATTTTAATCAGTGTTACTATTGGGCCATACAGACTAGCTGCCAGTGGGTCATACAGCCTGCTGTTGGTCACCACAAGTGACACCAGACCTGAGGTGTGCAGGAGAAGCAGGAAAATCTGATACGTTATGTCCCGGTGCCGAGCCTAACTCCATCTTTCTGTTGATCACTTCGCTGACACAACTGATCAGTTCACAAATCCAAGCAAACACCAGGGAAGAGCCAAATATTACAAAACCACCAGATGAGGAACTGAGAAGAGGAAAGAGAAACTTTTTTTTTAATTTAAGCCCAGAGTCAGTCTGGGAGGGATAGGTAATAAATATGTTAACCAGCTGTACAGCGAGCCCAGCAATGGTCTGCTAGTTCTGCAGTACCTCTGCCAGCTTTATTTAACATGAATTTCTAATGCAATTGAATCTGATTTCACTTCTCAATGATCTCATTTCAGTCACTGCCACATATCCCACTGCCGCCCCATCATGCGAAGCCGGTGACACCGGCTCAGCCGAATGTCAAGCCAGCGGTGGCTGATAGCACTACATCCTCCTCCGATGGGCTCAGCCCTGCAAGGCGCTGGGCTCTGCCCGGTTTGGCTGCGAGGAGCGCAGGTCCTGGCGGTGGCTGATGCATCGCAGGAGTCACTGTTTGTGACTCTTAATGAAGTGTGAGTCAGCACCGCCACTGTAAACTGTATCCTGCAGAGGCTTAAATATAGAAACTCTGGCCCAGGATGGAAACAAGGATAGTCAGACTGTTGTGAATGAAGTAAAAGCAAACTCAAGCTGAGACTTGAAAAGCGTGAACATTTTTGCAGTGGGATCTTTTTTTCTTTTGAACAAAATTATCATTTTTCCCTTTTGTGATCTCAGCTGATAGGACAGAAAACCAGAAAACTCCACAAGCAGGGTACCCAAACTCTGCCGTGTTCTTCCCTTTCTTTTTAAATGTCAAAGCTTTTCTTTCAATGAACTCTATATCTTCCAGGTGTAGAACTGGCGTACCTGGAAAAGTACGAGGGCTTGAAGAGGAGACCTCGGAAAGCCCCCCCAAAACCAGAGGTGCTGGGCAAAGGGGCTACAGGAACAGGGAAATTAAGTGACAGGGATCCAGGGAAACAGAGCTTTGAGACAAACCTCTGCATCACTCACACACATCCACTAATGGTGAATTACATGGGGAAAAGGCTTGGGGTTATGTTGGTTGCTTTTTAAAAAATGACCTGCAGATTATACAGATGAAAAATACAGCAAAAATTTCTGAGGCATCCTCACTTTGAAGGGGGCACTACCATGAAAGCAGGGAATGTTCAGCCCCCTTTGGGTGCAGCCCCACGGTGCCGTGCTCTGGTGCATCAGGAACATACAGGCAGGGCCCCTGGAGCTCAGAGGTATATAAGTTTCTCATATCCATGAACTTCAAAGGGATCCAAGTGCTAGGTGCCTTTGGAAACCTGAACAGCAGGTCCAGGTTTCCATCTTACTGTAGATGCAAAAATAATGTGCTCAGACAGATTTGTAGAGGTAATGCCAAAAGGGCGCCCAGTGCGGTGATAACACCTTTGCATGGTAACTTGGGAGGACTTGGGGGCATCCTGAGCAGCATGAATTAGGACAGTCTGGAGCTATGAAAACAGGGATGATCCAGGGCTTAGATCCAGGGGCTCACTCCTGGCAAGAGCCCTTCCACAAGCACCACCCTGCATGCACCCCATCACCCTGCACCTGGAAGGGATGCTTATCACCTCAGAGCCTGGAAGGGATGCTACTTGCTACTTGTTCCCGCTGTGACACCGAAGCAGGCAGCTAAGCAGAGCAGAGCACCAGCGGGTTTGCTCCCTGCCCTCCACCCCTTCATCACCAGCTAACCCCACTGGCCCAGGCCCCGGGAGCAGCAGTGCCTGCACAGGCAGCCCAGCCATTCCTGGCCACCACATGCCCTCCCTTGGGGAGCGACCCTTAAGGCCAGCCCCATCCCCAACGCATTGCCCCCCGCCCNCAAGCTGGGAAGACCCTAACAGGAAAATCTAGCTAGCCCTTCCAAAATGGACCTCACAGAGAAGTAGTCACTCCGGTGTGCAGTGACAGCATCACCTGGGACACAAAAACACACCAAGCTTCATTTTCAGAAGGCTACATTACAGGCAGGCGGATGGGTATGTATATAACTCTGCAGATACCCAGAGAAAGAAAGGGTGATGGAAAATCAATAGTGTATATGATCTTGAGGAGTCATGTGGCTTGGCTCCTCATCCCAATGCAGCTATGCTACAGCCAAATATGATGGATGTCTAATGCACTTTTAGAGACCTTCTGTGCTGGAGACCCACAGCCTTCCCAGGCAACCTGCTCCCACGCCTCACCATCCAAAAGCCTCTCTTTCTGTCTGACCTTGCTACTGTACCTCAAGGCCCTCACTCTTTCCTATCCAAAATGAGCACAAAGAACACATTTCTCTTCCTCTCTTGTCCTTAACGACCATCGCCTTGTGCTCCCTACACCCCCTTCTTCAGGCTCAGCAGCCCAATCCATCCCTCTTTCCTCTCAGGTTGCATTTTCCAGGTTGCCTGACTGGAAATACGGTTCTCTCCTGGACCGTCCCCAGCCATCTCACAGCTTTTTGGTTGCATGGTGCCCATGGGTGGAGACTGCTCCAGGTGAGATCTTCTGAGAGCCCAGGAGAACGGGATTACTTCACATTCCTTGGAGGCTCTGGTCCAGCTTGCACATCTCAATATGTGCACATCTGAACAAGTACTCTGGCTTTTCCACAGCATACACAGTCACTTCACATTTAGTCAGTGGTCCTCCATATCCCCTCTGAGAAGCAGCTCCCTGTCCACTGTTCCCAGCCGTTCCTTCTGCTGCTCTGGCTTCCTGGCACATGTCCATGCCATGGACTGCCTGCAGGTAGAAGTAACTTGCACCTCTTGAATTTTCTCCTGGTTTTTTACATCCCTTTCTTCTGTTTTGTCATGGACATTTTGTCCATCTTCTTCTCTGCCTTCATATCATCTGCAGATTTAAGAGACAGGTCTTCTACTTAATCAGTCCCAGCACTAACGATGGCACTGAATAGAACAGAGCACAGGACGCACTCTGGCACCATCCCACACAACACTGATTCTCCTGGCAACGCATCATCCATAACTGGTCTCATGGTACATTACCCAATGGGTTTTGAAATCACTGTATAGGATATTCATCTAAGTCATGTGACCAATATTTTTAATATTCCCACAGCTGTTTTGAATGTCATTTCCTACAGTTGCAGATCACTCTTATTTATCAGCAATAAAAGACAGAAAGGAAGAAGACAGCTTCACTTCTGTTAAATACGCGGTTTTCTCTGCATTACCTGATGCCGACTCTGATGCCTGGCCAAGGAGTTACCACCAACAGAGAAGCCCACAGGGAAGTACATGGCAAATCACCAGGCCACTCTGCCCCTAGAGACCTGTATTCATGCCTTGTAGACATGGCGAGTTTAAAATGTCTGAGGGCAGTAACTGACCTCAGTTTGCAGATAGGGATGATCGCTCAGTCTTACCCCAAAACCCTCTGTGAACCACGAGCTTTATTCCTCCCACCACCAGTCTGTGACAGCTAAGACAAATTTTTAAAAACTCAGCCCTGCCATTGTCCATACTTCCATTTGACAGCACAGTTCATGGATTTTTCAGGCCAGAGGGGACTGTTAAATTCACCTCGTTTGACCTTCTTAAGCAATCCAGGCTCTCATATTTCACTCAAGAGATTTCCAGGAGCGAATCAAGTGAGAAACACTTACAGATACCTCAAAATTTAGCTGTTGCAATGAATCCCTGCCTACCTGACAAGTTTGCTTTTCTATTGCTTGGAGAAAGTAGTTTGAGAAATCTAGTATGAGAAGCAAGCTCCACTTTTCAATTTAAAGTCTGCTGGAATACAGAGGTTTCCGGTGGCTACAAGCTGGCATAAATTCATTCTCCAGGCATCTTGCTTCCACGAAACAAACTGCTTCCCATTTAAAACCCATCTAAGAAAGTAAAACTTGGCAGTTCTATTAGTCCACTAATATAAAAGAAAAAGGACAGCTTGTGGTTAGTTGTAGGTAGTTAGTTAGTACGCTAACTCAAAAGAAAATTAACTTGGACAAACTATCAAGAGTTCTGCTTCATCGTTGTGCCTGAAATCAAAGATGCTATCTCAGCATCTTGTATAGTGTTCATCTTCCATTCTCTAAAACCTTCACACAGCCTCTCTGTACATGGGGATCACACTAGTCTACAATTGCTTCAGTTTTACTTCCCTGGCTTTTTTTTTCTTTGGAAGGATGGTAGTGGGAAACAGAAGAGGAAATCTGAATTGCAGTTCTCAGAAAACACCAACCACAAATTAATTCGACAGCTATGCATTTGATTTGTGCTGTTCTGAAGTAAAAGCACATCCATCCCATGCTCCGCTCCACAGACTTTGAAGACTGTACATATCAATACAGAGGCTTATTGATTATGCCAAGACCAAATCGAATAACTTCATGGAAACTGAGAACAGTAACAAAAAAGACCACCACCACAAAATCCCAACGAAAGATTAAACCTAACCTTGATCCTGCCCCACTAAAGCCACTGCACACCTGCACACCAGCTTGGATGGGGATCAGACCAATGCCATAGAGAGCATCTAGTCCACAGGTCACACACCTTTTTTTGAGCGCTCGCCCCTAGAGACCAGAGCTGTTACAGACCTGGGGAAGCTAATGAGTCCAAATGTAAGGAAAAACAGCCAACAAAATCTCACGTAGATGGCCTTCTCAATTAAGTATTTTGAGACTAAAAGCCAATTATTCCTTACAATGTCCCACTGATTTTGCTGCCTTAAGGAAAGATGATGGAAAAGATTTGAGCAGAACTTATCTTGATGCTGCAAAAGGCAATCTTAGGCAGAGAGTCACCGCAGGGTTCAGCAGTCATGGACTCTTGTCCTGTCTTAGGTTGCCAAAACAATGTTCCCCTGGAAGAGAGAAAACATTACGTCTCTGAGCAGCCTTCCTGTCCCATCTCCCTTCTCACAGCTTTGAACAAACTTTGTTTGAGAAAAGGTTATTTAGATCACTCAGTCAGAAATTAATTAAAGCTAAGACTGTTTTAAAGACCTGCCTTGCTTTGATTCAAATGCGTATTTCCTTTACAATCAGTTTCTCTTTGCATGAGTTTGAGCCTTTTTTTAGGATTAGCTGGAACACCTTCCCTCTTTTCCACTGTAATTCTGAAAGCAACATAAAGTGCCAACAGCCACTGAGACACAGCATATGCTCAACAGAGACACTTTTCTGTGTGGTCTTCCTACCCCCCACTGACAGCCAAGGCTTTGGTAGAACCTGATGCAGCACCGTAACTCACCCAGCCTGTAACAGTTTAACTGGGATCACAGCAGTATTCTTACTATGCACAGCAGTGTCTTTTGGAGACTTCGCAGTGTACACTGTCAATATGTAATAACACTATGCATCGTGAATTATGAAGTTGCTGGAATCAATGGGATTTTGCATATTAATTGGAAACACACCCAAAAAGACACAGGAATTTATTGGCTTAATTAGTGTTTCAGCTCTAATAACGTTCAGCCTTCATTCTCACACAAATTGATAAATAGCAGCACAGTGTTACTCCTCGAGGATGCTTTGCCTTTTGAGAGGGGGTGCTAAAGTTTACGATCCAAGCTCTCTCAGCTGCAGCGATGCACTCAGCAGGGTCTTGGAGGAGTGGAGCTTCAGTGATATTTGACACCTCTCTTTCCTAAGCAGGTTGCTAGATGCTGGCAAAAGGAGCTACTCCACCCTCTCTGCAGATGCTAATGGTGTTTGCCCTGAAAGGTATTTATATAGAGACACTTACTGGGCAGGACAGAAAATGGAGCCATTTTCATCTCTAGGGTACGAAGACTGAGATTCATTATAATCCGTCCCCAAACACTACGTAACACAAACCAGTTGCCACTCTGGCAATCTGAGGGAAACTACATGTAATTTTCTTAAGGATTGATTCTGACTCCACAGATGCTGAGAAAAACTAAGTTTGAGAAGAATTAGATCAGTGTACCTGGAAGCAGACTTTGTCCCTTGGGCTCCCAGCTCCCAGGAAGGACAGCTCCATAAAAAATGAGATGCCAGGAGAAGGAGAAGCAAAGGTGAGGAATTCAACTGTATACCAAAATAAAACAGAGTGAAACCCATCTGGATCTGATCTCCATCACCTCATGCATTCACATGCTGCAGCACAACACAGCTGATGCAAAGTTTTGGGAACAGCATTACAATAATGAGGGAAGAGCAAGACACTACCTGAAAAGCAGCTTCCTCCCCAAGGAGTTAAAACGTTTTCTGCATTATCATACCATCAAAATTGCATCTTAAATCTAAGATAGTACAAAGAATCATTGTTCCTAAAGCCTGTGCAGAGGATAGCTGACATCTTCAAACAAGTTATTCTCCTGGGCATGTTTCCCCCCCCATTCTCAGCAGCAGATCTCCCCTCTTTGGGATGGGGATCACATCACAACACTTAAGCAACAAGCAATTTGTTGACAAAGAGAAATGGCACCAAGAAAAAACATTTCAGCTGCATTCAAGACTGGGGTTGGATAATTTTTGTTTGGTTGTTTTCTTAGACATGATCTGGCAGCTGCAAGCAAAAAGAAGAGCCAGGATCATGTGAATGTCCCCTCTCTGGGAGGAGCGCAGCCAAAGGCTGCAGGCAAGCCATGCTCTCCATGTCACTGTGCTCACAGCGCACTGGAGGAAATAATCCTGCATTAATAGGGCAGCAGATCACAGGGATCAAACAGGCCTTTTCTGTTTCTACCCTAGCTCATGCCAAAAAAACAAAACAAAACAGGAGCAAATGCAACAGAGAGAGGGACATGACATCAGCCCCCTGTGAAGAAAAATCTACTTCCATTTATTAGAATATAGAGCTGTGCCACACAGGGTAGTGGTTAATTCAGGCTATTTTATAATTGGAAGAACCCAAAGAAGATGGGTATTTATGGCTTTCTTTACAAGGAAACAGTGCCATAACTCACAGCTCCTTCAGAATTACACTCTGCAAACCTTGAGAGCAAGATCCCGCAGAGGACTCTGTGGCAGGGGCCAGGATGCAGCAGTGGCTCGGCACCTTTCAGGCTGTGACCTGAGGCCACCAGCTCTCAGGGCTTCAGCCTGAAACGCGGGAAAAGAAGGGCAATTCCGATGTACGTTCAAGCCTGGAACATCAAATCATACCTCAGCCCCAGCTTCTTGCCTACCCGGGAGGTGATAATGCCTCTGTCCCCGCAGCGTATTTCCAGGGAACCAGCATTGCCCTCTACTGGCCTCTTCGTAACTCATCGTTATGGCCAGTAACAGACTGGTCCTAAAACAAGAGGAATCAGAAGGAGCTCAGGCCCCTGCTTTAATCCCCCTCGCAGCCTTCAGAAACGAAGCTCACTCGAGGGCAAGTGGGCTCAAGACATAGAGCGGCATCTCCCCCACTTCTGCTGTAGCACCTGCTACGTGACCAAGGCATTAACTTCTGAACTGGCACGGGCTTGGTCTAGAGAAACAGTTCCCCGTTTGCATGTTAGCCATAGCTTACAATCAGGCTGAACTTCTTTCTGCCATTAGACATGAAACCAGCTGAGAGCAGGCTCTCACCTGTAAGTGCCAGGGTGTCCACAGGGTAACAGTTTACTTCTCTCGTCTGTAATTAATCTTCTAAGTCTGCATGATGCAGACATTTGCAGTAAAAAGGACCAAACCCTTTGGAGTCTCAAAGTCAATGAACATTCAGTTAGTCTCTATTTTATTCTGACAGGCACCTTTATCCCAAAGACAATACCAAGGCATGGGATCTTAGCAGGGATTATTCCCAGAGTTCAACCTAATCACAGTATGGAAAAAAAAATGGCACGTTACAAAAAAAAAAAAGGTATTTAACAGAAACATATTAGATTAAAAATAGACATATGTGCCATTTTGCCCTTTAATATAATTAGTCTGTGGCATAAACAGAAAAAGATCACTTGAGTACCCACCAAACACATCCTCCCTAATTTGAGTTCACAGATTAAACCCATCCAGGCGACGTAAGCCACTGAAGGAGCCAAGCAAGGAGATAAGCAAGCATTAAATCACCGAGAAAAATGCTCAGAGTGAGCTTCCAAAGCAGTAAGCCCAAGACCAAAGCGTGGTTCAATGCATGTGTGTAAAGCCAGAGGCACAAAAAGCAGCACTTTGCTTTTCTAACAGGAAAAGGGAAAGAGGAGAACCCAGATGTGGGGCAGTCCTGCACCGCTGCCAGCCAGTGTGGCCCCATCAACCCAGGCCCTACTCCTCAAGGGGATGAGCATCAAGGAGAAAATCTGCAAGTCCAGATCCTGGAAAACACAGAGGCACCGGACTTTGCACGGGAAACCAGACACCCAGCTGCTCTTGCAGCACACATCCCTCAGAAAACTCTTTGTACACTGGCTGGTGGAAACCAGTGGTTAGCCCCAGCAGCTAACCAGCTTCACTCAAGCCAAAGCAGGATTTCCTCACCCATCTCCCTAGAGACTTGCCAGGAGCTCCCCAAGCCAACAAAGGTCAAAACAGAAGAGAACAAGTGCCCAGCCATGAGCCCGCTGGCTTGTGGGACGGCAGAGTAACCTGAACAGCTTCCTCCAGGGAACATGGCTGGCACCCCTCTTGGGGCTCTCAGCAGCATCCCCATTTCCCCTTCCACAGTGTTCTGTGTGCTTGGATGTCTCCCTGCTCCTTTCCAAGGATCCCTTCCATAGCCAGTGCTGCCCAGGCATGGTACAAGGGTCAAGGATTCACATCAGTAGCACAAAGATCAGGGATTTGTTGCTGCGATATCTAAGTCGCTTTGAGAGCATGAACACCTGTCCATTTTTTTTAATCTTAACTTTCTAATTATTATTTTAAATTGAGCACATAGCTGAGCATGAAACAGAAGTATCTTTTGTCTAAAACTCCACGCTTCCACTCCTTTCAGGGGCGTTTCCCTATTTGCATCACATCTGATCACCTCACAATTTTTAAAAGCATTTGCTTTACTCACCAAGTAAAATAACATTTCTGAAGGGTCAGATCTCCAGAGCAGACACTGGCTAATGGTTGTTTGAGATGCCAGTATCATTTGGGAAAGCAGGTCCCAGGGAAAGCTGAAGCCAGCCTCTGAGCACATATTAATTCTCCTCCTCCGGTCCAAACCAGGGGACCAGGGCATCCCCGCTACAAACAGCCCCTTCTCTTTGTGCCATGGAACATATAGAGCCCATGGACCACATCTAAGGGGAGGAGGACTCAGTCAAAGCCCAGAGGGTTAGAAGCCCACCGCAGGCTGCTTGCTGGGATGCTCTCGCCCACAGCCAGCCACAGCACAGGGACTGCCATCCCCATCCGCAACGCTGCCTCTGATTTTCAGAACAGCTGCACCACCAAGCATCAAAGTTTTTCATCTCCCAATTGGTTTTCCCTGAGTTACTTCAGGAAAAAAACAACCCCCACACTGAGCTACAACCAGGATGACTAGGATGGAGGAGCCTGTCCAAGCACCACTGCTGCAGATGCTGGGTGAGAGCCATCAACCCCCCACAGAGGCAATCTCGGAGGTCCCTGAGATGAGGAGAGGAAACAAAAAAACCTGCGAGCAGCTGAGGGAGACGTTCATTCTATCGATTGTGTAAACTGTCAGTGGAGTGGCAACAAGCATTTTTTTTTTGTTTCTATCCCAGGGAATAATCCAGCCTGATAATTAGTACATAAGAGATAAGTGGAAAATGAGACATCTAGCGAGGGTGGTTCAAGCCTCCTCATGACATTGATAATGTGCAGATACATAGATCACTGTCGGGGCAAACCGCCACTGTGAGCCTGTGTCTTCCCATTGCCTCATCAATCCATCATCCGCTTAGCTACTGACACCTTGGCAGGCACACACCGCCAGCCCTGCATTTGAATTGCGAGGAGCAGGCTCCACCAGGGAAAACAGATTTAAAAATCTAAGATTCAAATTTGTTTAAGTATTGTGAACAGCAATTCCCTTGCAAGGCATCTTCATTGCCCTTTTGCCAAGGGGGAACAGTTGGGTCTTTGTTAGAAGTACAAATTGCTTCTTAATGCAAAGGATAAAGCAGAGCCCAGGCACCTCCTTAGAATTCCTCCTGGCTCCTGCTAATGCTGCTGCATGTCAATTTTAATTTTTTGAAATTTAAACTGAGGGCTTTGTGTCTAAGCTCCATTTTGTCGGAGGGGAGGGGAGGAATAGTCAAAACGGATTACGGATCCACAGGGAATTGAGGATCCATAGCAATTATACTTCATTTGGGTCTCAGACACTGGTTTTAATCATATTCTAAATAGTACAAAACCACAAGACATTAGAAATTGATAAGCGTCTAACACATGTACCTGGTTATGAACTCTGCTTCCCTCAGCTGGGGGATGTTTGAGGACAGGATGAAGGGAGGAATCGCTTTCTCTCTCTGACCCTTCTCTTCCAGCCAACGAGAAGACAATACCCACCGAGAACTAGGTAGGAGGCAGAAGAGACTGTAAGAACTCAGCCATCACTGGGCTACCCCAAAGCAGAGCTGGAACAAGTCCATCCCGCCTGTGGTTCCCTTTCCTCCCGCAAAGTCAGGGCAGGGGCAAAACTCCAGCCTTGGCAGAGCAGCTGCAGGCGGGCTCCTGTCTCTCTTACCTGTGAAACTGCACTACCGCTGCAAAGGGCGGTAAGCTGATAGGGAGGTAAGACCTTCAGGAGGGAAAAATGAAATAAGACAATAAAATGAAAGTAAGAGCTTTTGTAAACAACTCGGCTCTTTTAGCTGCAGCAGAGCAGCCCAAATTTACCCAAACTGAGGAGGTTACCTACTGGGGTGATGATGAAAGATGCACCTTCTCCACCAAAGGCTCAGAACCGCTCGCACTAGTTACACACCCGTCCGCTTTTAAGAGGACACAGAGTGGCTGGGATTTACCGAGGCCCTGCAGGAGACAACTCTTCCAAATGGTCTGAATCTGTCAGTCTTCAGTGAGCTTTCTCTCCCAGCCCGTCTCAGGGGCCGTGCAGACCCACCTACAGTCGGGTGTGGTTTCCAACCCACGTACACACTGCAAGTGCAGGGATATAGACAGACTCTCTCCCCCGCTGCCTTCTTACATTTGTCAAGCGTGTTACAGAAACACGGCTTTCCATAATCGCCGATTAAACCGCTGTTCTTGTACTTCGCTAACCTCTGGATCGGGCTCAGATGCAGTAAATCTGTTTAGGAGATCTGCTCCACATCCCCACTTTCACCTCTTGATGACTGTGTGCTGCTTTTATACAAGACATTTTTTCCTCTCCCTCTGCTTCTTCCCAGCCCCCTGGAACCACAATCAAGACCTAGCCAAGGTGCCCCATCCTAACTTGAAATTTTGCTGCAAACCTAAAGGACTGAAGTGGGCCCCCCCTTATTCCCACCCTCCCATGGCACCGCCGCAGCGCTCCTTTGCAGCACTGCAAGAGACAGACAGCAAGAAGGCATTGTCTAAAAACATAATTTAATGTGGTATTTTGGTGATTGTGGTCAACGACTGAATTCTTTTGCAGACAGGAACAGGTTTGACGTTAATGAGACACCATCATTCACATGAGTGTTGCATTGCACAGAAAAGAAAAGTTTACACTTGACCCCATACAAACAAAGCATCAGAGGAAAAACCAGTTATGGTCCAGTCCCACTTCGTGAATAGTCGATCTGAAAATCCATCATCATAATTAATACTCATGGACAAAAAAAACATGACCGGTTCAAATTCCGTGTGCGGCACAGTCCGAACTCAGGGCTCTCTTACACCCCCCGGGAACCACTCGAGAGTTTCAAGCTGCCGAGTTCCTCGTGTGACACGCCAAACACCGAGGCTGACAAAGGGAGAGGGGGGTTCAGAGCAAACGGGGGAGAGTAAGGAAGGGGAATGCTTTGTTGCACTTCTATTTCGTTTCCACAGGGGTGAAAAAAAAACCATACAAACTGATAATGAAGCTAAAGTGACCTGTGGAGACAGTGGACACCAGGAGTAACAGCGGCACGGCGGGGTACAGAAACGCCAACCAGCCCCACGCACATCGGCGGCGGGGCCAGCTGTGTCGCGTCGCTTGTTATGTGTTAATCGGGGTATAAAAGAAAGCCAGAGAAAGTGCTGTACTTATTGTTGTTGCCTCCATGCGCTTTGCCTCCGTCCAGCTTGACGTACACCTCGTCGCCGGAGTCCAGGTGCAGCACCACGCTGTTGCTGGCGTAGTCGTAGTTCTGGTCGGCGTCTTGGGCGATGGCACTGGCCCGCACCTGCCGACGCAGCCGCGGGGTACATCAGCCCCTAGAGCCCCTCCATCAGCCGCCCTCACCCCTCTTCCCCAGAGCCCCTCCGTCAGCCCCCCTCACCCNGCGTGTTTGCGGGCGTAGTCGTAGTTCGGGTCGGCGTCTTGGGCGATGGCACTGGCCCGCACCTGCCGACGCAGCCGCGGGGTACATCAGCCCCTAGAGCCCCTCCATCAGCCGCCCTCACCCCTCTTCCCCAGAGCCCCTCCGTCAGCCCCCCTCACCCCTCTTCCCCAGAGCCCCTCCGTCAGCCCCC
>VZTV01027027.1:39401-59546 GCA_013400875.1 Anhinga rufa
GCCTTCTCAGCTACATATCCTCAGCACAAACTTAGCTCATGAACTGAAGCATGTGGTTTACTCCACAGCCAACAAGAGCTGGACCATCCCCTGACCAAATCTGTAACCCTGGCAGGACCTGGCAGGACTCAGACCCACTGACGTCGTGGGGTTTCTGGGCACATGTGCAAGTTGACCATTGTACATTTGAGGTTCTTGGAGATTGAAGGTAGGTATCTCCCCAGTTAGGTGCCTCTAGGCTTGGACAAGAACTGAGGGAACATTTTTACTTCAAATTTAGGTGCTTAAATTCTGCCTTAATCCCTTCTTTTGGTGCTTTTTTTGGATTTGGCCCTTAACTTGAAAATGTAAGAAGAGCTGTACCAGCTTAGACCTCTTATTTAGCAAAAATGTCAAGATGAAAGTAAGTCTATGGTGATACTTCCCTGGTATTTTCTCTCAACCTCCAGCAATCCATGGTTAAGGACTTCCTGAGCCATAGTAAAATACTTTTAAGAAGCTGAAATCAAGATTACTGTGAGTAAAGGCACAGACCTTGGGTCAGTACCCTCACCCATCCCAGTGAGTAGCTTTGTTTTGCTATCTTTTATCATGACTGATGGAAGTTATGGATAATATTACCCTCTGATCCTCCAAACTGCTTCATTCATTGCCTCTCTCACATCACAAGACTCACAGATATTTTTCATTGCCAGAATTAACTATCTGGAACTCTGTATATTCAAGAGCTAGTAAAACATAATATACATAGTCCTTACGCTAAAATGTTCACATTTCTTGCTGAAAGCAAATTTGATTCTGTTAATGTTCAGAATGCATATAATATTATTTCCATTCACAAAGTATAAAAGATAATGATACTGATTATTTTTGCTTAATGGAGGGAAAAGTTTAGAAATGGTTAGGCTTATCGTATTAACTGCTGTAATTCCCCACAAATACTGTGCCCTTCTTTTTGACCTAAGCTGGGATTTCTGACAGTACTTGTCTGAACAGCACAACGCTGAATTTACTTCCACTTGATGGACCCAGTGGGTACATGGGGTCCTGCACAGCAGAAAAGGCATTTTATTACATAGAACAAGGACAGGAGCTAGCTTGTCTTACTATCTGTAAGGCAGAGCTACAATAGCCCACAGAAGCTTGTGCTGCTGTAGCAATACCTAAAATTCAGTCCATATAGCCAGAATCAAGCCTCCTGTACTGACACAGTACCTATTACAGATCCTGCACAAGGAGAAGTTTGCGTACAATCCAAACAGACATTGCAGTTGGATGTGCTTTATTGTATGTATTGATCACTGTGAACTGCTGCTATTTGCACTTTACCATATCCACTTGCTGTGCATGGAAGACAAAATCTGCTGGCTCTCTCTTTGCAAGGGGATGTTTTGGCAAATACATTTAGCTATTTACAGGAGAGCAGTTCACAAACCCCAGACCTGCCTTCAGGGCGCTGCTTGGAGAAATACCACAAGGTGTGGAGAAAATCAGTGAAAGCCAAATGCCTTTGCATCCCCCATACAGGTGCTGCTCACTAAACTCAGGAGATCTCAGCCTATATTTTCTGAAAAAGATCAATCAGAGTGACTGAACTTTGCTTCCCAATGTTGACGCAGCTGGACTTTTGCCCTTGCCTTCTCTCAGAGCAGGGTCAGACCCTGAAGTTAATTCACCAAAGCTTAGGTAAATTCTGTGGGAACAGAGAAACCTCACACAATGACTGAAGCTGGTGCTGAAGATGCCTGGTCCAAATGTATGCGACTGCTCATGTCCCCAAGAAACTGGTGGGAACTGCACAAGAGCAGCAGCTGGTACCCGGCCCCGGCAGCCAGGGTGATGGAGGAAATGTTACAGGAGCTCCAAGCTGTTTGGGAGTTCCCCGTTCCCAGAGCAGTTCTTCAGATGGAGCTAAAGTAGGTTTAGAGAGAAACAAAACTGTCCTTAACAAAAGGCAGGATCTGAGCAACATCACCTATCAAACACTCAGGTTTGAATGATGTCTTGCTTAAAACCAGTAACTTAAAATGAAGTGAGAGGCCAAGTTTGCTTGCCCTTAAGTAGCTGAAGGCTGGAATTTGGGTCACAGCATGAGCAAATTCAACTCTCCTTTCCTAATTCTCTGCTTCTCAGTATGTGTTTACAAACTGCTTGAGGAGAAATAGGTTGGCCCTAGATTTGTCTTGTTCCATTTGTCTCCTTAGATAACTAATGCTTTTCCAGTGTGACTGCTAGAATAACTCTGCACTGTCTATTCAACCAAACATCTGCTTTTTTAATTGAGCTAGGGCCTTCCATACAAAATACAAATAATAATAAAGCCCATTTATGGCAAACATAAGAGGAACCCGAATTTGGAGGTCTAGTAGAAGGAAGAGGTCTTCCCCTTGCTTTCTGAATATAATGTGTGCACTTGGCCAAGCTGCTCAGCAATGTGTGTGTGTATAAAATCAAACCCCTGGGAGGCTCTCCAGCTGAAAGTCCTCCATCTCCCTTCTGAACCCTCTGAAATGCCCGGCAGGACTTAACTCTCAAGCCTTCGTGGCTTCAGAAGAGGGAAGGGGGAGGCTGGAAGGTCAGAGTGCTAAAATCAGTCAATTTATGCAGATCCCTTGTCTTAATTTAGCAAAATTCCCAAACCCAACCATGAGGACGATTATTTCTATTCTGTGAAGGGAAAAATTGCTGCAGGGAATTGATGTGCATGGGCAGCTGGTTTCACCAGGATGACAGACACACATTAAAAATGCTTTTGAAGTGCGTTTGGGCTTCCCTCTGGGAGTTTACTAAACCTGCAGTCAGGTACCAGAGAGAATTTTTTTCCCAGAAGGCAAAGAAAAGAATAAAATTAGTAAGAAATAATAGCCAAACCCACAGGTGTGACAGATGGCGTCAAATGGACATCTGTTGGAATAGCATTCAGTTACCATGATGAACTTTTACCCTACGTCCCCCAGAATTAAATGTATTCCTCTGTTAATCATGTAGCATGAAGAGAAAGATGTGAGGATTGGAGACCCAAAGCTAAGGATGTCAGGAATTGGCTTTACACCTCCGTTGGTTGTAGGAAACACACAGCGAGCGGGGCGTAAAAGCTGGAGGAAGGCATATGGACGAGGTGGGGCAGATGGTCCGGCTCCATGATGCTTTACTGTGGTTTACTGGTGCCCAGTGGAGAGGCGTTGTTCTGCTGAGCAGAGGCAGCTGTAAGGTTTGTGCAGAGACAAGTTGCTTTGTTATGTTCAGACAAATAGCCCCAGATGATGAGGTCTGACTGCCTCTTCCAGAGTAAGGGTAATTTGGGGTGTTGCTAGGGAGGAGACAGAGAGCTGGAGACAAAGGTCAAGGAGAATCAGTCCTGGCACAGTAGCAAGGATCCACCGGACAAGGTCACGTACCTCTGGGATACTCAGGGATTTAATAACCAGGCTAACTGTGACAATTGTTTTGAAAAAGCCTTGTTAAGCTAAGAGAAAGAGTAACCGTGAGAAAAAAAAAAAAAAAACAAACCAAAACAAAACAGATTTCTGTAAAAATAAAGCTTTAAATAAGCACCAAACCAAAGCAGGCAAGATGGCTTTGTGAGATTAAAAAAAAAATGTTTGATTAAAACATGGTGAAATTGTCCCAAAATATGTAGCCATCTATGATGACTGTTCAATATAAACCCAAATTAAAGCATGACAATGGGCTTTATTTAGAAATGTCCTGACCTTTCTCGTATGACTCTTGTCCTGCCTTCTCGTTACTTGTCATTCTCAGTCACTGTATTGTTTAAATGAAAAGTGTAAGCTCTCCAGGGCATAGGACTGCATCTCTTTTTTTTTTCATTCGCTCTGTACAACAATGCATGCAGCAGGGAGACTCTTAGAACTGTTAAATAAAACACAAACAAAACATTTAATCTGCAATTTTGCAACTTTACTGAATTTCTTCGCAAGAAAAAGAAAACTCTAGTGTGGATATTAGTAAGGTTATTTGCTCATGTAAGTAAAAATTAGGCTAAATGATAATCACAGAAAAGCAGTGCTCTCCTTGGTAATGATGTTTATTAGATTGCAGAACAGTTCCTGGGGGAGAGCAGTGGAAGCCCATTGCTTGGGATTTTGAGAGCGAGGTTGGGCAAAGCTGGAGACCGCACTGCAGGGCTCGGTGCCCCGCTGGCAGGAAGACGAATGAGAAGCCCTAACAGTCTTCTTTATTTTGTTCTTCTATGATCCTTATAAGAGAGATTGATGCTGACAGCATCCAGGTGGTGCGTCCATGACTCAGCTGTCACGTCACTGCTTACGGCTTAAAGCCAGTGAGTCAAGGAATGAAAAACAGGTGGAAGGAGGAGGAGAGCCCTCCCGAAGTGCTCACCTCCAGCCATCTCTTGATAAGTGAGCAGGGCCAATTGCAGACCACAGGGACACGGAAGAAGGAGAAGCAATGACAGAAGGAACGGCTGGTCACCTTCCTCCAAGGGCAGCAGGGCTGCAAGCCATTCTCCACGCTTTACGTGGTGTGGAGGAAAAGCCTGGTGTGAGTTAATGGACTTCTGCGAGCCAGAAGTGTCCACCCTATGTGGTAGGTCTGAGGCCCGCTGACTCTTGTAACTATGCTCTGTAGGCAAGGCTGTAGATGAAGTAAATATTAAATCCATCTAGTTTAGTTCATGCTAGACAGAAAAGGTAACATCATATGGCCAAGTCTGGCAATGTATTTTCATCAATACAAAGTTTACTGTTATGGACCTGATTTCAAGTGACACCCTAAATCCTGTTCTGAGAATGGGTCCTCAATGTGCTAGTGACTGTGACAACAGACACTATTTCTCTGAGAAGCCAAGAAGTCCTAGAAGACAGAAACAAGACTCCTTGGAGTCAGACTCCTAGGTTCAGGTGAATTCTGAGACACTGCTGCCTGTCTGGGAAGGATCACAAAATAAATCTGCCATGCCTGTGATCTAAACCTGAATCTATTTTTTTCTGCCAATGTCTTGAGGGCAAGGCCAGCCTCTTGTAATTCACAGTAGCAGAAGGTCAAGGGCACCCCTAGAAGGTGGGTACTCCACCGCTCTCTGCCTTCGGGCATGATCAATGTCTAACATGTGGAAATCTCTCCAGGGATGGAAACTTCATAACCTCCCCAAGGAATCTGTTGCAATGCTTTGTAATCTCTACCATTCACAAAATCATTTTCCAGCATCTGATCTTAATTGCTCTGCTGCAGTTTAAGTGTCTAATTCCTTGTCTTATCCACCATGAACAGAGACAGCAGGTGATTCCCTCCCTTTTAGTGGTAGCCCTTCACACACTTGACAATTGCTACCTTGCTTCCCTGGTCAGTCTGTCCTTCAGAAGCTCAGTCCATTCCATGTTTCTCATCATTGTTTTTTTCTAAAGCTTTGGTCATTCCCCCTGCTCCCCCTGGACTTTCCCCTATGGTCCATATGTGTTTTGATGTGCAGTGCTCAAGACTGGGCACAGGAGTCTTTGGCCACACCTTTCTATTAATCTATTTCATAACAGCACATCATTGTTGACTCATATCCAGCTTATGATCTTCATCACCTACAAATTCTTCTCCAAAGAGCAGTCAGCACCCTGCACATCCCTGAATGTGTCACCTCCCAGTTGTCCCTGCTGAATGACATTCTGGTCTTCCCATGCAATCTTTGATTTGCCATTATTATTTGGACTTCGCAGCCTCTCCTTCAGCCTGCCAGCTGTCACCACCTGCATGTAAGTTTAACAAGTGTTCCCTTGGGATCATCATCGGTGTCTTTACTAGTGATATAAATAGTACCAGACTCCTAGAGAGTCCCACCTTCCCTTTTGGCAATGACCAGATGATACTTTGTCTGTTCAGATCAGTTTTGTAGCCATCCTACAATGCTTTGGATGTTCCTGCAATGTTAGGAACAATATTCCCTAGTTCCCTTACAAGAATATCATGTGTAACAGTGTTAAAAGCTTTTTAAAAGTCAAGGTATATGGTACCTGCTGTTTTGCTCCACATGCAAAGAAGAAAATTATATTGGTGTGGCACAAGCGATTCTTGCCAAAAAGAAAAGTGTGATGGCTTTCATTTATTGCTTTACTATATGAGTATTGCATATTTTGGTAGCTGCCAGGAAGCTTGTTATGCATTGGCACCCTCTTGTGCAAAGTGTTATGCAAACTCAGAACCAAAAGATGGATCCTGTACCAAGAAATGAACAATCTAATTAACCTTATATTTTTTCCCCAAAAGAAAATGCCAGCTTCTTCCTTATCAGACTTCACACTGAAACATCTAGGAAAAGAAGAGTATTCGTTCTGCAAACCTGTTTTATCACAAAACGAGACGATCACTTCTTTCCGAGGAGTCCCAAACAAGTAGTTACTGGCATCATCAAGAGCCATATGTAAGTCTTGATTTTAACCGCATTAAGCCTTGCTTAAGGCTAAAAGACATCATCTGTCTGCATCCCCCTCACTGTCTGCTCTCTCACTGTCTGCTCCACCTAGGATGCGAGTCAGGCAGTTCTTCGGTTTTCAAACCCGACTGCTTCCAGTATGAGTGACACATCTTATGGTGACACAACTGCTGCAGGGTCTGCAGGAATTGTCTGAAAGCCAAGAGCTCTGTCCAAAGGAAGGAAAAATGGCAAGGATATAGTTATGTGAAGCGAATGAGTAAAAGACATCAACTCCAAGACTGCAAGGCACAGTAACTGAAAACATGGCATTTTGCACTGCTCCCACTGTACAAAGTAAACCAATTTTAAAAAGTGCTAAATCATGGCACTGGTTTTGGCGAGCAATGAAACTTGATCTTATTTTATGAAATTTTGATCTTCTCAGATGCAAGGAAGACTGTTATCAAGTTAAAGTATTCCAGCCAGATAGTCTCTGACTGTATGTTTGCAGAGCACCTGTGACAAAAAAACGCGAGCTCTGCTGTTGCTTCTGGAACCAAAGAGTTAGTAACAACTGATGTTGTTTATACATGCAAAGCATTTAGAATTAATTACAGTTTTGTGCTGTATTTAAGTGTACATTTAATTACTTTTGATTAGTATAAAGAGGATCATGTGCTTTTACCAATTCTCAGGATATTCAGAACATCTGAAAACTAAAGCAATTCTTTGCACACTGAATTATCAGTGTAAACTTCAAATTTGCACAGAAAATGCTCCATGAGTGGGGAATGGCTGAGGCATCTGGTATGATATGGATGACCTGGGACCTTGATGCCATGGAAATGGCTGGACATGCAAACCTTTCCCTACAGTAGACAGACACGATCTGTTGCTCAACCATGCATGTTTGCCCAGCTTCTAGGTGTTTAGAGGACATTTTGCCTTGTCCCATGCAGCAGCTTTCTGAGATGAAGTGCTCATAAGCCTGCCATCAGCCCTGGCTGGTACCAGCAGGGAATGGGGGTCTGTTCTAGCTCAGTGTAGCAGGTGCCCATGCAATGCAGCACTCCATATGCCTCACAGCTCTATTAAATCATGCCTTTAAAGGCTGCTGTTCAGGGCCCTCTGCTCATTTTGGTGGGGACTTGGCTGAGATGGACCCCAGCCTGTCTGAAGACAGAGCTCACTGCTTTAGCAGCTGGCAAAACCCAGCTCCAGAGAAGAGACAGAGGTCATCAGCCCAGAAACTGGCCAGTGTGGGTGGCCCCACAGTGCCTTGCTCAACTTTGCTGTCACATCCACAGCTCTAAAACCTCTCCTGTAGCCCGACCTTCATGGCACATCAAGCACACACTTCCATAAATAACATTAAAACAACTCTACTGTTCTGTGGGACAAACTAGAGAGGAGAAGAGAAGAGAAGAGAAGAGAAGAGGAGAGGAGAGGAGAGGAGAGGAGAGGAGAGAAGAGAAGAGAAGAGAAGAGAAGAGAAGAGAAGAGAAGAGAAGAGAAGAGAAGAGAAGAGAAGAGAAGAGAAGAGAAGAGAAGAGAAGAGAAAAGAAGAGAAGAGAAGAGAAGAGAAGAGAAGAGAAGAGAAGAGAAGAGAAGAGAAGAGAAGAGAAGAGAAGAGAAGAGAAGAGGGAAAGGCCGATGCAATGAGACCAGCATCTTCATCATGGGATCACAGCAAGTATATAATCTTTTATCATGGAAGGACCGCACTACAGCCAGGGATGAAGCCCAGGCAGGCTGGTTTTGCAGCCGAATGCAGCCCCAAGGCTCCACATGGGACCTCCCACCACCATGCTGCCCCAGCGGATCCACACTGATGGAATCGGGAAGCAGGCACAATGCCATTGATTTACTGGGAATGCAGGAGGCTGCTCGCTTTAATATATGGCACATATGGCATGAGAGTGTTAATGGAATTTATACTGTAAAAAAATTATCTCTGCACAAAGTATAGAATTACTTGGGAGGATTTATGCAACAGACATAAAATCCAGTGGAAACAGTCTAACCTTTCTGAGGCTTATTAAGTTTTCTCTTTATTTATGGAAATGTCTTAATTTATGCAAGGTGAATGCCAGAAAAAATGCTATAGATTTAGTCAGAACATAGCTCTTGCTATTTATAGACTTTCACGGCTATATTCCGCTTTTGTTTACATCAGGAGTAAAATTATTTGAAGTCACTAGGCCCAATCCAAAATCATCTACATGACTCTGTTGAATGGGTATCAGCACTATGGTATTGGTTGACCCCAAAATGATGCTAATAATGAGCAAAAAATATGAAGAAAAAATGTCAGTAACAAAGAACATTAAAAAAATTTACTTTCTATCCTGCTTACCCTTGTTCTATAAGTTACATTAAATATAGGATCAAAAAAGGTCTTCCATCCTTGCCTGTGTGCAAGCAGTAAGATGCAGGACTCCCTGAGGACAATGGGGTTTCCCTAGGTTACCCAGGACAGGATGGTGCTTAGTCCTTGGTGGCAAGGAGGATCTTTAGCCCGATGCTAATGAAAAGATGACACTTCAGTAACCATGCTGTCTCTCCACCAGTGCTTACCCCATAACTTCGGTTTCAGCCAAACTGTGACTGTGTCCTTCAAAAAATTACGTTCCTACAAGTGTCACGAAAATCGGAGAGGCATAAGTTGGTGCTCTGGTGAGAGGAGGCAGAGTCTCCCCAAGGGTTACACCATGTCTGGCAGGACTGGCCACCAGGGAGAACACTTCCAGCCAGCCACCAGGAGTGTCACACACATGGTGGCATTTGTAGTACAGAGGGAGGAGGTGGATGGAGGGGAAAAACGCACAAATCCGTTGGAAAACAGGCTTGTGTTCTTCATCAGTCAACACATCTTACTCGGTGCATCTAAATCCTGCACAAATTTCATCCTGCACTTTTCCACAGCTGTATTACTGAAGAATCTTAATTTCTTACAGACACTAATGAATGCAACCTTAAAATACACCCCTGAGGTCAGATGGGGTTATTTGCTGGAGGTGACAATAAATGAACTCCAGCAAATCTTGCTCCGGTGGCTTCTGACACCATCATTCCACTCATCTGCTTCAACTTCTCCCCAAAGTCACCGTCACACAGCTGGCTGAGGGGATCCGGGGCTGGCTCCCCAGCACCTCCGGCCTCCCAGCTCATATCCCAACACCAGGCAAAACAGCACCGACAGAGGCTAGCGTCTTGTAAAAGAAACTTGTAAATCAGTGTCCCCAGAGCACAGTGCATAATGCAAATGCAGGAGGAAATCAAATTACATTGGGCAGAGAGTCTCTGGCCTGGCCTTTGAAGACCTTGCCCCTGGAAATGAGTTTGAAGTGAAACAGTGTGTCTTTTCCTCTGATTTTTAAAGCAAAGGATTTTTAAAGCTCCCTGATGAGGAACTGCCTCGCCCCATGGGACATGGGAGAGTCCAGGGTGAGGGCAGCCAGCAGGAGGAGGAATTTGGGCCTCAGAGCCCAGATTTTGCCACTCCGGATGACGGTGAGCAGAACGTGGTGCATCCTGCCATAGAACCAGCCCCTAGAGGGAGGCATGGACCCAGACCTTCTCAGCGGGTTTCCCTGCTCTCTCCAGCCAAGGCAAGTTAGGGTCAGCTCCAGGCTTTGGAGGAGCATTCTCTACCAGGCTTTTGGACCGTCTCCTCCCACCTCACCAGCACCACATCTGCTTTCTTTGTTGTTGCCCCCCATCTGGTGCCATTTTCCCCACCCGAGCTGTGTCTCACTCCTGTCATCCCTTCTCCATCCTCCGTTCCACCTCCATCTTGGTTCTCTCATACCCCAGTTCCCATCCCAGCTCTTCACACTCCACACCTCTCCCCACTGTGTCCAAATCCACTGAGTTCTGTCCCCTACACCAAATCTAACCCCCAACTCTCATTTAACACTTCCTCTGCTCCACACACCTCCCTGTGGCAGCATCCCAGCATGGTCCATCCCTCCTGCATCCACCCCGGGAGCACGGAGAGCACCGGGAGACAGTCCCCAGGCTGTGCCCAGCATCCCAGCAAGGTGGGCAGGGAGGGGGAAATCATGGTCAGTAAAGGTCTCTCCCATCACCTTCTGAGCAGTGCACACAATGCACAGTGCCTGTGCTGGGCGCTGGCAGAATCCCTCGGGAAAGCAGCTGCTGGGACCCCTGTTTCTCTGCTATGCACATATGAACTGAGACTTCTCAGGCTTACCACTTCACCCAGTCTGGGGTTTTAAACAGGGGTGATACAGCCTGGAGAACATCTCTGACATCAAACTCGGAGCTTCCACTCCAAAGCATAGAGTTCCTTCTAGGTAAAACATCCATAGCAATATCTATAATAATGATAAATCATTTGCTTTTCTCTAAATTTATTCCCAAGAATAACTGCATTCTGTTAGCTGAAAATTTGCATTGCTACACACAAGCAAATATAATGATAATGTGTATGTATAAGCCACAAGCTGAAAAACTTCTGTGCAAAGAGCTAATGTCTGATAAAGTTATAATCAAATTAAAACCACAATCTTACCATGAAAAATGTTTAGAAATCTTAACTGTAGACATCACAGTCTGTATTTACTTACAACAGGATAAGGACTAATTTCTACATCATTCTGTTTCACAGAGAAATCTGAAAACAATGTTCATATTTCATTTATTTTTCACTCCACTGAAACTCCCTTTCAAATCAAATCAATGTTAGCTGAAAGTAATGTTTAGCCATGAAAAGGGATCTTCAGATTTCTTCTGCTTCCATCATTTCAGTTATACTTTTCACAATTATTTTGGATGATGCCCTATAAATCCTACCTTGTGCTACAAAACCACTTCAGCATCTCCCATCTCTCGGCTCTCTGAACTCACCTGTTTTCCATTTGCCGTTATCTCATCAAACTGTGCAACATAGTCATCTCTGCCTTTTCCATAGCTCACATCAACCCAGAATAAATAGAGGGAAAATATTTGTAAATGCAACTCTTTTAACCAGGATCTTACGCGTGCTCACTAAACAGTAACTGATGTGGCAAGTATGTAGATCTGCCTTTGAAAGTGTCATTTGGGGGAGCTGCCTGGAGGATTCCCATCCTCCGAGTGTGCCAACACCGCTGGCATTTCACTACAAACACAGTTAGACAGATGGGTGGGCAGGACAGCTTTTACAAACTCCCAGCCGGGACTTCTGCAAAAGCTGCGTTTGCCTGCTTAACAGTTATAAAAATGGGAAAGAAGAGGGTGGAAAATGTAATAAGCAATCCATTTGCGTTACTGATCAGTTTTAATTCCTTGCGCACCTCAGCTGGTGCAATGGTACAGCCCCATGCGGGGATGGAAGGGGCTTGTTGCTGCAGAAGCACCATTGCTAAGCCCCACAGAGCCGCCACAAAATCCCACCTCAATTCTTGGCCCCATTAACAGCAAAATATGTAGAACAAAGGTGCCGAAAGGATATAGTGGGCTTTTCTCATTGACCTGTCAGAGGGGTTGTGTACTACATGGTGTAAAAATGAAGTTCAGCTATTTCAAGGATGTGGGATCAGATCCTCACGTCAAGTCCATCTTGTCCCAGCTGCTCTGCTCCCAGGTTCATTTGAAGCCTTGCTTGTTTGCTGACAGTCCGGTGGGGTCCATGGAGACCTCTTGCCTGCTTTCAGTACCAAGTTTGTTATTCATTATACACAGTTTTAGACTTGGGCAGTGATTTACAGGACATGTAAAGCCACAGCAGGGGGTCTGGCCCAGTTAGGGCAGGAGCCATGACCCTGTGAACACCAAATCCCATCACTCAGTAATTCCAGGGAGGGGACAGGCAGGCACTTTGGATAAAGGCTCTATAGCACAAGGGCCTGATTCCCTGACCCCTCCTCACATTCCTACTGTATATTCATATATATTGCATGAATATATATATTGTATATTCATATTCTCTTATTCACCCATGCATGAATTATCTAGCCCACTTCAGCCTCCATGGCAAGGCATATGTTCTGCCTCCACCTGCCAGGGCTCCTGGTGCCAGTGTTGAAGCTGTCTTCCAAAAATAACAAGCCAAATCCCTCTCCTGACTCAGTGTGGAGTTTCCCAAGGAACTCAAGGGGGAAAAGTATCAACGCAAAACCTAAGCACAGCAGCAGGGCTTGCACCAGCAGCCATAATTGCACCAGAGGGCACAAATGAGAAGTAATTCAGCACAGCCAGAAGACAAAGCACAGGACATCACTGTGCTGCCAACAGCAGCTCCTAGAGAGGTGTACCTGGTGACTTCGACTCCTTCCAACCTCCAGGCTCTGCTTTGTGCCCCGCTGCAATTTGCTGCTGTTGGGTTATTTGGCTCCCTCTCCGCAAGCATCCTGGCTATCGGACTGTGTTGTGATCCTGCTGCGGCTGCTTGCTTGTAGGTACTGTTACACAAAGGGGCAAAACCTCAGTGTTTCGTTCTTCAACATGTATTTGGGTGGCAAAGGTATGACAGGTAAAATTGCCTTTGCCCTCACGACAAACAAAGATCCAACTCCACTTGCACTTCTCCAGGCAGGGTGATGTACATGCTTGACAGATCTTGGTTTAGGCCCCTCAGCAGCAAAGTGAGAAACAGCTTTAATCAATCACCCTAACTAGTGATGGAGAAATGGGAAAAGTTAAACAGACCCCCAAAATTTGAGAGTATTTATTTCCAAGGCAGTATTTTAAAATAAAGATCTGAAGGTTCAAGTGCCTGATCATTTAGATAGCCACTCTCTTTGCAAATCTCTTGCAACAATGAAAAAACAGGAGGTTGAAATAAAATAATAACAGAAAAAAAATACTGCTGCAGTGACAAGACTTTTCAATGGCCATTTTAGTTTCATAAACTCATGCTCAGCCCCACAGCCAGGCAGACGCGGGAGACAAAACGGGGACTCAGCTGGCAGGAGGACCCTGAGGATGAAAGGAAAGGAGGTTTTATGGTCCAAACCCTACGTATTTTGGCCTCCTAGAACATTGGTTGTCAGTGAGGTGACTGAAGGGCACAGGGCACACAAAAGACTGCTCCAGATGAGAGGGAGATGGGCACAGATAAGCACAGTTCACCAGTGGTGGTTGCAAGGTGCCATAGAAAGGCAAAATCCTGCTGTCGAGCCAGCACTGGAGAACTTCTCCTGGACTTGAACATTGTTTTAAGAAAGCAAAACCCCTCTATCACTGTTCAGGAGACTGTGACATGTCCAAAGGCTGGCAGCGGCACTGGTCACACGTCACTCAGCCCGTACGTGGCGCCGCGCGAGGCTCCCTTTGAGCAATAGCTCTGCAGCAGGAGCTGAGCTGCACAGCCTGTCCTCAACAGGGATACAAAAAGAGAAACAAAGTGCTTCAAATTTGTCACTGCCTGTTCTTCATCTGTGCAATCTGGCTCATGCTTTGCTTTAGCACAGCAGTATCCTCTGGGGTCTCCTTATACACCTTCCCAGGGAGCTGTGCCTCCTGCACTGCAGCCATTCCCACCCCACGTCCCCAGCACCCGCGGCAGGGCTGCTGCAGGGACCCTGGCGCAAATCCTCCCCTCCTTCTCCCCATATCCCATAAGAGATGTTGGCCTTAAATCAATGCTGATTTAAATGTTTTAATCACCGGTACGGAGTTGTTCCTCCTGGTTTTATTAATTCACCAACAATTTGTGATGCTTTGCATAGTAGCATCAGCACTACCTCCACAGTGGCCATCGGAGGTTGAACCTGTCACAGCTGCATCCCAGCGTCACACCAGTAATCCTTTTCCAAGTTAATTGGCCTGGACATGCTGCTCAAACCATTGTGTAAAGCTCTGGTTTTACCTCTCCGGCAGCACGAACCAGAAGCCAGCTTTGCTCCTGGGCTGATGTCCTTACGCTGGCAGTGCGGAGCCTCCCGAGCTCATGTCAGACACCCTGGCATTCTCGCACCAACCAAGCCCGACACAGCATGGGCAGCCTGGAGGGCTGCGGATCAGGATGAGTGCAGACATCTAAAAATAGTTCAGAAACTGCAAAACCAGGGCATCCACCTGGACACCAAGCAAGCGACTTTATTCCTTCCAGGGATCACATGCAACCAGTGTCTCTGCAGAGTCAGGCGGAGAAAGAGGATAATTCAGAGCACCCGCATCACTGTGGTGCTCTGGGGGAACATTGCTCTCTATCACTTCAGGACTCAGAAACCAGGCCTTTAAATCAGGTGCCTGAAATCAGACAACATGAATAGCCCCAACGTTTTTATTTACTGTGCCTGCCACTTTGTAATTCAGTAAATAATTTTATTTATTTACTTAATAGCTCATATTATTAAAAGAGTTTTATACAAAAATAGAGCCAGAACACCCCTTTACACATCCCAGGCTATGTTGCATGATAAATTTGGCTGGCCAAGCCTTCACCTCCAGGTACAGAGAGCCCAACACATGCAAAGCCCTGTGCCTGAGACTCTCAGGGTTTGCCTGGGGAAATTATGCCTCTCCTGGGGTGGGATGCCATGGTCCTCAATGCCCAACGAGACCCCCCAGCATCATGCACGCTGAGAGTTGTACTTGGATGTCACAGCTGTCACCAAATCACACTCAGTTTCCCTGGTGCCCCCAAATCTGTACAGTACCAGTCAAGCTAATTTAAGCTTTTAAGTGTCTGCCAGGGTTTCTTCCTCCCTGCCCTCAGCTTTGCTCCCCATATAAAGGCACAAAAGGGTGTCTTTTGAGCACAGTGATGCACATCTATATGTGAACTGTATATTATCCTATAAATTGGGAATTAAAGATGTCTAAGTCTCCCAATAGCACCAAGACAGCAAATCCACAAAGAGATACATCCTCTTTTCTATTTCTCAGTACTTTATGCTTGCTTAAATCCCAAAAAATTGCCTGGTAATCACCCCAGCTATGTTTTCAGTGGTACCAGCATGTACAACGTGGCTGTACAAACCCCCAGAGCTCTGAACATTTGCAGAAGGACTGACTGACTCCCCTGCTGCTTGGCCAAGCAGCGACATGACCCACTGACTCTGCCAGGGCTATGGTGGGAAGGAGAGAGCTGCACTACAGGGCTGGAAAGGGCTGTGTCATGTCCCATCCCTTCCAAACCCATCAGGACCTCAAGCAAATCCCCTGATCCCCTTCGGTGCTGTGAGAGCTGGCACAAGTAGCTGAGAGCTGTAAGGGCAGCTTCAGCCACTCCATGCTCATGCTGCTCAGCCATGGGGATCCCAGACAGCACAGGTTAATGAGCTGCCCATTTTTCCTAATCATCTGAGCAAACTCTGCCAGGAATGATTACTAGCCCCCTGACAAAGGTCGTGCTTTACCAGTGCTCCCTGGCCATTGCACTGGGATGTGTTTTCTTTCCACTTGCATGTAGTGGCCGAGGCTCCGTTATTTGCATGCATTTTATTTCTGACAAAGCATTTCTGTTGGTAAATACCCACTGCTTGGTGCTGAGCACTGCTTTCAGCTACACTCCCTGCAGCTGCAGGAGAGGAGAGGAGAGGAGAGGAGAGGAGAGGAGAGGAGTCAGCTAAATCTACATCCAGCCACTTGACTGGGTGGTGTCTGTAGACATCAGGGACTCCTTGGACCTTGGAAAGGAAGCTCAGCCCATTCTCAGGCACAGCATCTGCTCTCCATACAGGTGGCACATGCACGTGACTCCGCCACCCCCATTGCTTGATCCAGCACTGGGAAGAGGAATTCATCAGTGTACTGAGTGGTTTTGATTCTAAGCAGGTAAGGCTTAATACAAGTGACCAGGAGGAGAAGTAATGCTTTAAAATGGAAAGCAAAGATGAAGAAATTAGTGCTTTTAAGTCGCAGCCTGCAAAGCCTGGTGCCAGGGTACCCTGGGGACCAGGACAGCTCCTCTCCTCATGCCCACACAGCTCCACCAGTGAGAGGGGCAGCTCCCACCTGACCTGCCACTGCCCTCACCCACTCTGCAATCATTTTTCCAGGGATTTCCGCTTCCTCCATGATCATCTTCCCATCAAGTCATTTCTCTGTCCTTTGATCCTCTTTTTCCCTCTCCCAGACACAGGATGTGATGCTTTCCCTCTTCACGGCACAGAGGCCCCGTTCTCCAGCAGTAGCGGAGCTGCTTGTGTGGAGTGCTGGTGACATATTGTGGCTGGGCTGGTTAATCACCCATATTCCCAAGAGCTCTCAAAGCTGTTGGGATCCAAGATCTGATCTAACACAAAATAGTCATACTGCCCCCTAAAACCTACACAAGCCAGTGAGGGCTCTGGTTATCCACAAGCTACAGGCTTAGCCTTTCTACCTGGTATGGTTAAAGGTCAAAGTCTGAAGGGTTCTACACAACTGATCTATAATTATATACACACATGGAGTATTATTTAACACACTATCTTGACTTCAAAAATATTCTGATTTAAGTTTGCACCTGATGATATTTACACATAAAATTCTCAGCTTACCGCAGCCTACAGGCCCAACAGTTCAGTAACACTCTTAATTAAGGCCCTGATGGGGCTCAGTGTTTAAGACTAAGCTTAAATCTATTGACTTAATAAAATGAAATATGCTTAACTATATATTGCAGACAGGTGTGGGTAATCCATTCCTTCACACTCACCCTATCCACTTCTGAGGGCAGACCCTGGCTTTGTGTTTAGTTTGTGTATCACCAAACAGAATGGTGGGGCCAGGCTCTTCAGCACTACAAGCAAGATAATAATTTAACTGACCTCATTATACTGATTTAAGGTGAAAGGACTTCTTCCATGATAAAGCATGTGCATAAATTGTTATCAACTTATTTATTAATTGTTATCAGTTGTTCAAGCCCATGTTTATGCACTTTACCAACCCAGAGCCTAGATATACCCCTTGTCAGCGGATCGAGGGCAGCTGCAGCACCTGCAAGTGCTTCCAGCAAAACATATTCAGGCTATGGCATAGCTGCACAGAAGTACCCAGAAAATATACAAGGCCTTCCTTGTGCCCTCATGCCAAACTGACATTTCAGAACTGCAATATCAAGTCATTTAAATACCGCCAGTTTATGCAGCATCTCAGTTATCCTTTAATAGTATACTTACTTTTTTCTCAGAAGAGAGTGGTGTCTAATCATGTCAGGATTTTCTTAAGTAATTCTGCCTCAGGGTAAAGAGTATTTTTTATACAACAGCGATGGATCTATATGGCTTTAAGAGGCAGATTCTCCTAACACTCAGGGCCTGGCTTAGAGGAGGCTCCTGAACTGATTCTGTCAAAAAGTGTTTGCATTTTCTTCAGGGCGAGTTAGAAAAGGGAAAAAACCTAAATGCGTTTTGACATTTGTATTTCAAGTGTTATCTGTCAAATATGCCAGGACCAGATCACAAATTTCCTAAAGATTGGGGTGGCTATCCAGCCTATCAATAGCAGTCTGGAGCTCAGATACAATCCAGGTGGAAAGGCACGTTGATAGAATGCAATGACAGGTTTCACATTAGGATGGAAGAGGAATAGGGGGCAGTTAACGGCATCTTTAAAATTGCACATGGGTCTTCTCGGTAAGTGAGGTCTGACAGGCCAGTTTGCAAAAACCAGAGAGGAAACAGAAACCAGAAGGTTGCCCAAGGCCACGGCCATGCTACCTGGAGCCGATCAGTGGCTTTGTCACATGAGTCTTCCATCCCTTACGTTTTCTGCTGCTGTGGGCAAAACAACTCCGTAGAAAGCTTTGACCTTTCACTTCCTATTTATATGTTATTCTGGAGTGACGGATCTCTTCCAGTCCCCATTTCTCTGAAACCAGCTAGGGGCAGAGGGACTATGCGGGGAAAGGCAAGCAATGCCACTGGGGGCTTAGGGATGCTGAGGAGCAGAGCCGTCCCAGGGCGGGCATCCCCACCTCCTGCAGAGCCCTGGCCCTGGGACGAGCTGCAGCACCAGCCTAGGTACCTGCTCCGGCAGGACAAACAGTGCTTACAGAGGACATCCAAGAGCAGCCTTGCATATGCTCATTCAAAATCAGCGTCAGCAGAGGACAGAGGCTGCTTAGATTTTACATTGCTTCATCTATTTAGTCCCCCAGGTTCATTATTGATTCCACCTGTGACATTACGCAAAAGCCCCCATCGACTACAGGACCATTTAGGATGATTTCTGATACTCCAGCAGCATCAAATTAGATCTGCTTCAAGGTGATCTGCCAGTTCTGGCTCTCCATCACACAGTGCGCTCCTGTTTCCGAAGCACCCTATTCTAATACTCTGTTTTAATACAACACAGAGAGGAGATCTGCAGGTCCTGTTATTATAAGAAATTAAAATACATTGTGCTGGTTACATTCCTAGGTTTAATGTATTGGCACCACTAGTAAAACAGCGAGAGCCCACCGAACACGCGTTATATTAGCTACATTGATTTATAGAGGAGGAATGCACAAATTGATGGCACACTGTACTCTAACATTATAACAAAAATGCCAATGAAATGTAATGCTGTGTAGAGAGACATGAGTTGTTCCCGAGTATATTAATAATCAGGCTGAACTGGGGGGAAAAGCTTTTGATGTGTTTGTTGCTGAATGTTCTTGAGATTCTGTGTGATAAAGTGATACTGGTCTGTTTGACCACAGGTGACATTAACCTTACTGAAAGCGTGCTTGTCCCAAGATTTTCCAGGGATTGTCAATACCCTGATTCTTGCTATAGATGCTGTCAACCATTTCATTATGGATGCTTAATCACTGGTGGTGGATTAGCCCGTGGTCTCCTCCAAATACAAGCATGTACGTGCAGCAAAACCTGAGTTTCAGAGCTCAGGCAGCAAGCTCCCAAATAGCTTCAGTTTCCCAGAAGGTTGTCCCTGTGCAATGAATACTTTTCAGTCACTTCCAGGTGGATGGGAACAGGCTTCAGCAGGTGTTTGCTTCTCACATAGTGAATCCTTCTTCAGAGCCAGAGCAGGGCCTGGCCCGCAGAAAATATTCTGCAGTGGACCGCACTTTTACAGGGTTTGAGAGATCGCTTGAGTATGCAATGAGTTGAGGGACCAGTTCAACATGCAATATTGCAGGAGGCACCACGATTCCCCCTGTGCCACATGACATGGAGCATATGTGCCATGTGCATCTTGCCTCCTGCAAGGTTTCCAGGAGGATGTTCTGCAAAGCACCAAATCTTAAAACCAGTTGACGCTGAGCATCAGCCCCTCTTTTCCCTCCCAGTTTAATTCCAGCCTGGTCCTGGAAGCTTCTGCCCCCACAACCTCTAACTTACACTGCACACAAACACTAAGCTTTTGTAATCCTTCCTCTCCAGTGGGTCAAGATATTAATCACTGACACCGTGAACAGGAATCTTTGGCCACCACAAGATTGATGGAGTCCCTGGAGGGTAGGTGGGATGGCGAGGTGGTGCACAGAATGACTCTTAAAATATAGCTACCATCTATTTCATGGTATTGATAGATTTGAATATCAGCCGTGTACCTGTTATGAATAGTTTACGAAATTTAAAGGACTTTTGATACCCATATTTTAGCTTTAATTCCATTTTCTTACCAAAATCTAATGTCTTCTGAATCCTGTGTCACTGCTGACATAAACAGCTCCTGTTTCTCCATTCAAAAGAGGCAAAAATAACCCATCAATAATAAGGAATATAAAGGGTAGATTCATTTTTTAGCATCATCAGGATGCCAGAGCCAGGATATAGAAACAGATGTGAGTGCTGTGGCACCGCCCCATCGCCTGTGCTGCTTCGAGGCATCACTGTAGAGCAGAATAGAAATTTTTTATTATTTTTTTT
>VZTV01027031.1:1521-16733 GCA_013400875.1 Anhinga rufa
GGTGTAGACTTTCACACTTCCTAAATAGTTTGAGACACCTGGCACAAATCCTTACTCTTGATGAAGAGGTGGGGCTTTTGCTCTGTAGTGACTGAAAGTAACATCTCCTGCCATGGTCAAATAGGAAGAACGGTATCAACCATTTTGTTCTCAATATTGGTGTCACTTACTCAAAAGTATTATAGAAAAACCTCATTGAGAGAGGGGGAAGGAGACAGAGATTAAAATGTTAACTGCAGAAGCTCTCAGGATGACAGTCTGAAGAATTTCTGTGGGGTTTGGTTGTCGTCTGAAACCTCATCTGAACAACACACTGTCAGTGGAATATATGTATAGACCTGCATCCCAGGACATGCCTATCTTTAATGCATTGTTTTATATAAAACCAGAGATAATGCACCCTAAAGATCTTATCTGCTTGTTTCTCGGTAGTTATACATTCCTGTGTCATTGAGGACATATCATACAATTCATGAAGAATCACATGGAGAAAGGTTAGGTAAGCATTTTTATTTATTACAGTAACCTTGAATTGCATTGAACTTTCTAAGAGATTAAATAATAAAATGTACTCACCTTTGCCCTTTAACTCATCAAATTACAGACTACTTTTAAACCTCCAGCCAATATTTCCTGGAGAAATTTCTTTTACACCTCTCCAGTTCTGCACATGAACATGGCTGCAAAGCACTGGCTAGTGGAGGAACTCTTTGCTCTGCTGCCAGCAGCACCAGTGCCTTGCATGGATGCAGGCTCTGGAGGGGGAGCAGGGACGTCTCTGGGGCTGACTTTCTCCATCCCACTGCTGAGGGCAAACCAGAGCATTTGGGAATAAATTTTCTGGAACAGGATGCATGAGAGTTTCAGTGAGAGAAGGGAAATTCCCTGTATAAAGCCATCTGGCACTTCGTCCTCTTACCCATCATTGGCCTCCTCCCCAGGCCCTGCCTCTCCTCTTGGTCCATTTGCTTACACCACAAGCAGGCTGCCTGGCAGCAAGCTGCTCACAGTATGCACATTGTGGGTAGAGGGCTGCTGCTAAACAGCACACAGGAGCTCAAAGGGATTACAGAGTCAGCTGGCCACCGAATCTCTTATGCTGAATATTTTTTGCCCCCAGAAGATGGAGAACTTCTTTCCCTTTGTCGTGTGCTAGAGAGTGTTAGAGGGCAAAAACACTGGGGAATTTTGCTGTTTATTTTGAACATGTGTATTAGGTTTCCCGCAGCTGAGATACATGCAACTAACTTCTGTTGTAGCTTCCCTCTATTCTAGGGCTTTGTGTAAGTGGGAGAAGAGAGGGGAAATCTAGAAAGAATTCTCCCCTCAGCTGTTTGATTTATAGAACTTCAGCCTCAGCTCTTCAAAAGAGAGAATTGGTCAGGTCAAGCAGGGGCACACTATCATCCACCCACGCAGACTTCTTTTGCCTTTTTTTTTTTGTATGCACAGCAGTAACTACACTTTTAGCCAGAAGAGAAAAAATAGCAAAGCAGACAGGCTGAGTAAAAGCTTATAAGAAAGTGTCAAAAGCCTTTTAAAAATTTGAATTAAAAGTTCCAGTCCCTTATCTCTGAGGTGAAACAATTCACGTGAGTTACACTAGCTCTTCTTTTACCATTAAAATGAAATAATACAATCAACCCTCCATAAAACAGGTTGAGAGTTGTCTGCTCGATAACTGTAGAAGCACTGAAACTCCTGATAAACAAGTATCTGTTTTCACTGAGTCTCAAGTTCAGGCTCACTAGGAAGTAAAATTTCCCCTTACACAGGATGAAATAAGGAAATCATCAGTTACCTTAGCAACCCTTCAAAAAAAACCATGTGCACCTATCCAAAGGGCAACTAATCTAATTATAAATTATTGTAAAGGTTATGTGAACGACAGTAGCAAGGGGAAGCCATGATTCATTATTTCAGTCTATGGGAAACAGTATTGCCATTGTATTCCTGCATGGGCTGTTGTGCCGCTGCCTTCTGAGGACTGCCTGCCAAGAGCTCCTATTTATTTCGTAGGACTGACCAAAATGCATCTACTGAAAATCCTGACATGCACTCACCAAAGGTCCAACCTTTTACCTCTACTGGCTTGCAAGTTTCGCACACCAGAGAGGCTGGAGCCCAAAGCAGGTATTTGCTTGTTCAGTCCTATATGTTGCTGCTGGCATGAAAGCTTTCAAAAACATTTAAAATCCCGCCACCCAGCCACTGCTCAGGGCTGCCTACCCTTAAAATCACCATCTGCATTTTAATACCCACATAGGTGATGGGCAGCAATGTGTGTTTATACCATAGCTACCATTTAATACCACTTAACTTATAGTATGGTTTTAGCTAGCGTTTCATGACAGGTTGGACATGTGGGACAAAGGAAAGAGTCCTGCCCCCCAGCAATGTTCTGAAAACACTATATGCTCCCCATGAGCAATTGTACCCTCAATTTACCCTACAATCAGTGTGAGCACTTTGGAGGTTGTGTCTCCTGGAGCAAATGTCTCACCACAGACTTCAGCTTTCAGCTTTGCTACATGTTTTACCAGAAAGATGCAGGCTCCTCAAATGCCGCTGTCTGAGTGGTGAAGCACTGGGGTGAATGGTAAAGGCAGATGATACCAGGTTTCACAGATGAGTTCTCTGGTAGAAGTGATCTGTTCCCTTCAGCAGGAACACGGTTTAAAATAGGTGAAACAGAACTTCAGCTTCATTGTTTTCTGAACATGATCCCTACTTAGCAGGAAGAAACACAGGAACTTATAGGTTACATCTTCCTTAAACTGTTTCCTGTACTCCTAATTTAATGCAAAAAATCCTTTCCTTGCCAGGTTGCTTAAAACAGCTACAGTCACTATGAAATGAGCTGAACATCTTCACCCAGTTTTTCAGCCTGCTCTTCCTGGAAAGTCGTGAATGCAAACCGTCATCCTAATAGAGGGCTGGTGGGCATGAATGCTGGGTTAGTTTTAATTTGTGATGCTATGACCTTTTGTTCTCCTGGGATGGCACTGGTTATGCGAACCACCGTTGGTTTCCAAACCAGGCAGTGGCTGTGCCCATTCCTCAGCCTTGGGACCTCCAGAGGGTATCCCATGCTGCTGAGCACAGAGAGCACCCCAGCCACATCCCAGTGGGATGCTGGATGTGCTCACCAACCTTCACACGGCTTGCTGTCCTCTGGAAGGATATCCCAGAGCGTCTGAGAGACACTGCCTTTCCTACATCTAGATGCCTCCAGCTATGTGCTGGCCATGTGTTTTTTCTCTGTTGAGTGTGACTTGGAATCTTCCACTGTATTGTCTTTTGCACATATGCCACAGATTGCCAAACTTGCTGCAGGAGACGCTTTCTGGGCTCAGGCTGGGAAAAACTTTTGTTGGAATCCTACTAGGTCTGCTGCATTGCACCAGTACAGCCATGCACAGCCCTTGGTTAGAAGCTGGGAAAAATCTGGTAAGATGGAGAAGTTGAGAGGATGGCTTTCCATTGCCTTCACACAGAAGTGAGCTGATTTTACCTCAGAAAAATCAGGGCAAAAGCATGTTTTGCTGGAATGATAGAATTTTCCATTAGTTTTCATGGGTGTGTATGGCCAGCAAGGCACACAGTTAAAATGCAGTTCAGAGGAAGTAAACTAAACAAGACATAAAGGCAGTATGCTTATCTGTCTCCATGGAAAGGCAAAAGGGTCTGTCAGTAAGAGCCTAAAAAAGAAACCTGGGCTGGGAAGGACCCAGTAATTTTCAGTTTCAGTGGCTTGGGGACTGCTTCCTTCATACACCTCCTGCTCCTGGAAGACAATTTTGGCACCTTCTCCTACCTCTGGCTTTTCCTAGCACCCTAGAGAGCCAGAAAGACCACTCCCAAAGTAGCCTCCCAAACGTCAGTGAAAAAGAGAGTGACACACTCCTTCTCGTGCAGCACAAGTGAGGATCCCCCTGCCCTTCCCCTCACCTCTGGAGCCATCCAAGTCATTAAAGGAAATTTCAGGCTTTTCTGGCACCACCTGAACAAGAAGATACAAATAGTTTCTGCAAGCAGAGTATCAGCCTTGCTTCACCAAGATATTTATTATCCAACATTACAAACGGGAAACGGAGGTACGGGGGAGTTGCAAGGTCACACAGGAAATGTGCAGCTCAGCTGGAAATAAAAGCATGGGTCTCCTGACTACTGTGACCAACAAGCTCCTTCCTTTCTGCAGTAACAAAAGATACTCTCCAAAATCTCTTTCATTTCTCTGACAGGACATGCCTGTTTTGTCTGCAGAAATTTAATTTTTTTTTATCATTATTATTATTATTCTGTCCTTTTAAGAAAGCTGTTCGGAAAGTGTTCAAAAATTAAAATCTCAACTCTTGGTCATTTTCTCTCTGCCTTAATCTTCTGTGCAAAGAAAAAGTTCTTAAATCTTCATTGGAGGTGTATGTCAGTATTTCTCAGTTGTACTTTGAACAATCAGATCCCTATTCCTTTCAAACTGTTTTAACCCTGTGCTGTGATGTTTCAATATTAGCAGTAATTTAACTGATAGCCAGCAGGAGGAGAAACAGACCAATATGTGATCTTCCATATCCGAAATATAGCTAAAATGGTTTTTATGGAAAGATGAGATTAATGGGAGCTTGGAGTGGAGCAGGAACATGGAATCACCTTCACCAGCAGTTTTGCAGCGGAGCACTGTTTGAGCTTCAGGGATCTGCTGGTACCTCCACTGTTCTTCTAAAGTTCAACATGACCTAGCCCACCATCTCTGGCTTTCAGACTTGTTATGGATACACATGCATCCTCCACTTGACTACTCTCTGTTTGCAAAGTGTGTGTTAAGAAACAAATATATACAAGTGCTGTCACACCTCTCCACACAAGTTTTATTTCACTCTTCTTAGACACACTCAGCTGCTCTGAAGTGCTGCAATGCCTCTGGTGGCATGCTGTAATTCCCGATCCCTCTCAACCCAAGTGACATCAGACAGAAGGATCTGCAAGAAGGAAAGCTGCAGGAAACTGCATATTTATTCAAATGTATAGAAGTCACTTAGGTAGCTGGAAGACTTGGGAGTTTCACTGAGATTGGCACCCTCGTTTTTGCGTAGGCCGCTGTGATTCAACTGTCAAAGCCAGCAGTTGTACAATCTGCTGCTATACAGGAGCACACAGCAAATTCCTTTAAAAGGGTGCGGCCAGGCAACAGGGATGGAGGTTGCTTGCTTGTCTTGTCAGGACTGCAGCAGCCAGGGTCAGGTGAAACCCTGCAAAGGCACGGAGGGCCCTCACCTTTCCCAGCAGCTGCTGAGCATGGAGGGGATGGGAAAACCCACCAGCCTGTGAGGTGGGGACAAGAGGCCCCATCCAGAGGGAACTGGCAGTGAGACTACAGCACCACTCACTCCCATTCAAGAACCTTCCAAAACCTCAAATTATTTGTGCATGAAGCAGTGCATACTTTTGCAGAAATGGAACCTTTTTAATCTGTGACAACCATCTCCCCCTGACATAACATGGTCTTAAAAAGAGGTGTTTTCTTTAGGGTTACCAGTTTCCTTCAGTGTGGGATTGGGGCTTTTTTTTCAGTTGCTTCATGTTGGGATAGCTTTCTGTGGCAAGACAGAAAATTAAATAGGACAAAGAGATGTTGTATCATCATAAAATCAGGCTGGAGAGTTCAGCAAAGGCCATGGAAGTACACCTTGAAACTGCTGTGTCAGATCAAAGTAAGAACATGCACTAGGATGAAAAATCAGATCTTTCCTTGTAAACCTAGCAAAGAAACATCTCTTCCAAATCATAATAAAGAAGATGGGTTGCTAGGATGTGAGAGGAACTATGAACTTGTGCTCCCAATGCCTTGTCTGAATCACTGACATCCACTTCAAACAAGAGTATCTGCTGCAGAAGAGTATTCATACTAAAATAATTTTGAGACTGATATGCCTTTGGCACTATGCAGTAATATGGAGCACTATGCCAATACTTTACTTTTAAAGAGAAGAATAATGGAGCAATGTCATGTGAAAGGAAACGAGAAAGAGCATACGTCCCGATCCACATCTAAAGGCTTTGTTACAAGCAAGACTTGGACTTGTGTGTTTACTAACATACTTCTTTTTATGCCTGTGGTTCTGCTTCTGTGCGCACCAATGCCACTGAGCTGGTGCTGAGCATCTCAGTGACTATATGACACCATGCCAGTCTTTAAACTACTGTTCCTTTGATATAAGCACCCTGAGAGGCTCAACCTTTTTTGCTGTATCACACATATTCACAGGGCATAGATACAGCAGGAAACACAGCCTGCAACCATTACCACTTAAAAACAAGGAGGAAAGGATAAACTCACTAGTATAACTTCTAATATGCACCAATGGTCACAGACATCACACAGGAAGACCAAGGTTCAGGTTCGACTCCAGGAGAGGGTCAGGCATCCTTTCCCATTGCCATGGAAAGGCTGGTGAAGGGATCAAGCCCAGATGATCCCTGCTTCATTGCCAGCGAAACCTTGGTCAAGGAAGCCACAGAAGATTTTCCCTTCTCTGTGGATTTGTGCAATGACAACTCTTCACTTACTTTGCCTCCAGGCTACTTTCAGCATCATAACCACTTGAAAATCTTTCCTTCCCCTTGCAGGGGGAGCGATAGTGCCAACTTTTCCTACCCATGGGCATTTTTGCAAAGCCTCTTCTCTTAGCCAGCCTTTCCCATTCTGCCCTGAGTCTAAGCAAAGCAGAGTGAAAGCATAAGCTTCATGAAGCTGTCCTATCACCCTCAGTTACATTACTTTGCTACTTTAGAAACCTCACCCTAGGTCTAACAGGGAGTGGTACATTCCTCTTATGTAGATGAATTTCAGACACTCTCTAAACATCGATAAGGAAATTGTTAATTGTTTCGTCTATGTAGCTGATGTATATTCAGTGTCTGGCTTGAAACAGTTATCAGAAAAATGTGAGTGGAATTCAGCACAAATTATTCTTTTCCTTTTATGAAGTCTGTTTGGCATTTTCTGTTCAGCTAGGCAAGTGAACCTGCTTTTCTTAACAGGTACAATTTATGTTAAAAGCAAAAACCCAGCATCATTAAGAGTAGATAAAATGTGTGCCTTCTTCTGCCCATTTGGCCCCATCTCCAAAGGGTACCTTGGTTCTCTAGGCATTTCTATGTAGCACGGATCCTGGTGTCTTCCTACAGGGCAGCATTGCTGTTAGCTGAAGAGAAAACCATCCTTCTAGCAAGAAAACATCATCCCAAGAGCAGAACAAGCTTCTGTACCTATAAGTATAATCAAATTTATTTGGCCTGATATATTTAAAACAATTCTTCCAAAACATTTGTCAAATTTATTCTTATCAGTTGGAACTTGTGCTAAAGAATTCATTTTCCTCTAAATTTATTCTCCAAAGAGGTTGAATTGTTTTAGCTGAAGTAATTCACCCTTTAAAAGTAATCACAGGATAATTTAGATTGGAAAAGACTTTATAGGTTGTCTGTTCCAACTCCCTGCTTGAAACAGGTCCAGTTAGATCAGGTTGCTCCAGGACTTTGTCCATCTGAGGTTTGAATATCTCCAAGGACTACCCTGGGCCTTGTTCCAATATTGTTACCATCCTCATGTTACAGAAGTTTTTCCTGGTGCCTAATGGGGATTTCCCACATTCCAGCATATGCCTGTTGCCTTTCATCCTGCTGCTGTGCACTCTGAGCGTAGCCTGGCTCCCTCTTCTCTGTACATCCCACCAGGCAGTTGCAACAGCAGTGAGGTCTCCCCTTACCCTCCTCTTCCCAAGGCTGAACCAGCCCATTGTCCTCCACCTCCCCTCATACACTCTGTGCTCCAGTTCCAGCCACCACAGGGACCCTCCACTGGATTCATTCTTATATGTCAGTATTCGTCCTCTGCTGGAAGCCCAAACCTGGGGAGACAACACCAGGAGTGATCTCACTGGTGCTGAGCATCTGGGTAGGATCCATTCCCCTTGCTGGTGCAGCCCTGGGTGTGGGGGGCTGCTTTGACGCATGGGTGCACTGTTGCCTCCTGGCCATGTTGTGTCCCACCACAATGCCAGAGCCTCTTCTGCAGAGCTGATCCCAGCTGGTTGGCTCCAGCCTGTCCTACTGCAGGGCTTTGTCCCTGCAGAGGCCCAGCTTTGCACTGGCCTTTGTTCAACAAATCCTGTGAGGTTCCCATCAGCCAATTTCTCCAGCCTGTCCTGTCTGAATAGCAGCCCTGCCTTCCAGCACATTGAGCACAGCCCCCAGTTTGGTGTCATCTGCAAACACCCTAAGAGTGCTGTCCAACCCATCATCCAGGACATTAATGAAGGCATTAAACTCTACTGGTCCCACTGCCAGTCTTTGAGGCATACCACTACAAACTGGCCGCCAGCCGGACCTCATGCCACCATCATCACCCTTTGAACCTGGCAGTCCAGACAGTTTTCCACCCATTTCATTGTCTACATACTCAGCCTATATCTCACTGGTTTGGCTGCGAGGAGTCTACAGGACATCGTGCCAAAGGCCTTGCTAAAGTCTAAGTGTACAACACATGCTGCTCTCCTGTTTTCCACACAGCAACTCACGTCACTGTAGAAAAAAATCAAGTTGGTTGGGCAATATTTGCCCTTGGTATGTCTGTCTGACTCGGCTGCTCCCAATTCCCTTCTTGTCCTTCCAGTGGCTGAAAGTGGTTTCAAGGAGGGTTTTCTCCATCACCTTTCCATGGACTGAGCTGTGGCTGATAAGCCTGTAAATCCCTGGATCCTCCTTCTTGCCCTTCTTGCAGATGCATGCAACATTTGCCTTTCTGTCATCCTCAGGAATCAAAGTAATCAAAGATGATAGAGAAGAAGTTGGTGGAGATGAAAATGGTAGAGAGCAAGCCTAGCAATTAAATTGGCCAGCTCCTTTCACACCATTGGGTGCATCCCATCTGGTCCCATGGACCTGTGTGTTTCTAATTGGCTTAATGTTTCACTCCTGCGGACTGTGCTAGTATACTCAGGGGGCTGGGTGGCCTGACAGCAAACCTTTCCACTGAAAAGCAAGCCTAACCCTCCAGGCGTAATAAACTAGGATGGAATATTTAATCTGAAATGGTTAGAGTTTGGCCTAGTAACTGGTAAACAAGCTCCTCTAATGGGAGCTGAATGACTGAATAGGGTTAAAGAATCAGTGTGCAAGAGAGTTATTTTTTTCTATTGGAGATTACTCAAACTAGAGATTTTGCAGGAATGTGACTGAGGTAAGGCTTCTTGCAGTCACTTAACGTAGTGGTAGCAACGTGACCTGTGTATGCACTATTGGTTTTACCACTTCACCTAGCAAGCTCCTGTGAAAGAAATTATGGCCTTGACTTATGAAGTTATTTTTTTTAAGTCTGTAGGAAGGTATCTTAGTTAGTGTAGAAAGGATAAATACATTATGCATAATGTAATGTGATCCTTATCTGTTGAGATGTCTTCTATTTTAGAGCACTGAAGTTTGAAAGAATAGCAGAGGCAAAATCCTAATGTCTTGGCACATGCTCCTAAATATTTGTGCTGGAAGCAAATGAGTGCCAGAAGCACATATGCCTACATATATTTTAATATTAGGACAGATCAATAAAACAGGCATATGAGTCACACCTAAATTACTGTCTGTCCTTTAGACAAACTAAAGGCCATCTCAAGTTGAACACTGAAAATTCCTGTGGTTTTCTGATTTCTTTTGTGTTATCAAGTTGAGATTTCAAAAACTTTATTTTATTTTTAGCATAAGATGCACTATGAACAGGATTGATGGCTTGTTGTTCCAGTCAACAAAACAGAAAAAGGATTTCTTTTCTTCTTGCAAATGCTTCATACATTCCTGAAATTTTTCCCTTCTAACCACAGTGTTTTGTTTGGCAATTGAGAAGTATGAAAAGAATGCTTATAAAGCCATTGCTTATCAATGAGGAAGTCAACGGACCTAATTAAATTTATTCAAAAGGTACCCTAAATTCTAAATGTAGAAGACTATCAAATAAATATTGCCACTAGTTTGCAAGGAGAACAAAATTGATCAAATAGTGCCAGGAAACTTTACAGTAATTTTAGCCTCTAAAAGGGAATAATTTCAATGGATCAAATGTTAAAAAAAAAAATAAATTGAGAATGCAGCCTTCATTTGGAAAAGAGGGATTTTTTTTGTCATAAAAATTGCTCTGAGATGCAGCTGAGTTCTGCTCAGGTATGAGTACATTTCTGTTCTCATATCACAGAACACCAATGCAACCTAGTTTGTTTATCCTCAGACTATACATCAAAACAAAGATGTAATATGATCTCCACCTTTCAGATGTGAGCAGTAAGGAGAATTGCTGAAGTTATAAGGATATCTGAAGCAAAGTGCAGAACTGAGCTTCTACTACTTCTACAAGATACTACTCTTGTAATTCCCAGAACAGTGCTTTTAATGATCCTTCCCAGAACAAACCAGAGGAGACACACTTCAGGAAGGAGACTTACTTTAAAATGAATGGGAGCAATGCATGTCTAGGACAAAGTGAGACTTATTTGTGTTTTATAACACCATCCTGTACATAAACCTATCTGACTGTAATTTTTTCACACAGATCTGGGGCACAAATCACTGGTAAACTCAATGGAGATTCAGTAGCCAAAAACTCTTGAATTATCAACTTGCTCTGACCTAACTCTCTGCTTGGGCTTTATCAAACATTTCTACAGTCCTATCCAAAACATCTCTAGGCAACACAGTTGTCTCCACTAAGGTATCTCAGCCATCAAACCTGCAAATGGCTTTCTCTATCTAATGTGAGAGCAGGTAAAATACAGTACCATGGACCAAGGGTGTTTAACATCCACCCTCATTATGTGACTCAATATGAAATCAATTATAAACTCCATTTGATAAGAGCAGGCTAAAATGGCACCATAGGGAAAACTTCCTAAATCATCAGGGTGTAAATCTACCCACAGACACAAACTGGACTGCCTTCAATCTTGTTCTCAGCTGTTTACTGTCTCCAAATGTGTGCATTTATTGCAAAACAAGCTTGCAGACAGCTTGATTCATAGCTGTAATCAATGCTGGAGTTTAACATGTTTCTACATATAGAAGAAAGAATCCATCTTGACTCACCCATCTCCTGATTCAGTTTTACAGGAATTATCCTTAAAAATACTTTCCTTCTCATGAATCAGGATTATTTTGTAGAGTAATTGCCAAAATGGTAAATACTGAGCTCCATAATAGACCCTTTTCTAAACAGTAAGTATAGATATGAAGAACTTCAGCCTCTGAGTACAATGTTAAAGAATTACTGCCTATCTCATTTATATATATACTTCACTTAACACAGAATTATTTAACCCTATTGTCCCCTCTATGATAACAAAATGTAATGAAACATTTACATAATCTTAATAACGGAGAAAAAACATGTTTATGTAAGGCTGTGTAAGATTTCAGAAGACCTGAGACATTCATGATTTTTTATGGGAGGCATACAAAGAGTTGTTAATTACATCTTGAAATGGGATGAAAACAAAGTTTAATTTTAGGTTTCCTAGTTGGTCTTAAACCAAGACATTTTCATGAAGAAAAACTGGGGAGTGGAGGGAGAGCAAGCTGTGAGACTTGTCAAAACAAAGCTGCTGAAACATTCAAGGTCAGGTTGGATGAGGGTCTGAGCAGCCTGCTCTAGTTGAAGATGTCCCTGCTCACTGCAAGGGGGTTGGACTAGATGGCCTTTAAAGGTCCCTTCCAACCCAAACCATTCTGTGATTCTATTAATACCGTATTACAAAAGATGGATACATGTGTTATTTCATGCTACACTCTTAATTTCCTTTGGCATATCAGACCTACAGATAATTAAAAACCTGTTTAGATTCCAAAGCAGTGGGATGTACAAACAACTGATGCCATGACTCTGCATTAGAATATCAATGCCACTTACAGAACTTTTTTGCTAGAGTTATTCCTGTAGTGGCAAAAAATTTGTTTGTTCTTTTAAGACATTGACTTTAATCAGTGACTGTGCAGCTTCAAAAGTATTGCATACAGGAAATGAAAGAGAAGAAACTTATTTAAAATGAAATATGTAATGTGTGCTGCCAAAGATGATTAATTAATTTCCATTAAATTCTTTCATTACTTTGCTACCATGCTTGTTTTCTTAATGAGATTCTACTTTTCTATTCTGGTCACCTCAAAATGTTCTTGAAGTACAGGATAATTGTGTTATTATTTGTTAATCTGCATGCTTAAAAATGATATTATCTTCTCAGGAATTTTCATAGCAGGCTTGGCTATTGAGAACTCCTGTTACTCACTAGTTCCTATTTTACTCCTTAACAGCACATTTTAACTAGAATATCACAAAGCATTATAACAATAAGTTTAACATGCTTAAGTTCAGTACATGCTGTCTTTCTGAAGGTAATCATCACATTGCAGGAAGAGTCTAAGACTGAGAACCAACAAGCTCTTGCCCATGCAGCAGTCACTGAGCAGTCAACATGGAGCATGAAGTGGACCATTGCCTTCTCTCTCATACAGCATTACACTACTGTCTCCTCACAGTCAGAACAGCAGTGTTCTCCCTCCCCATGTCCGTACATATATCCACTGTGAACATACCCACTTCGGTTCGCAGCTGCCTCCCTCTCTGTCGCTTTCCCTAATCCTTAGCATCTCAATATATTTCCACAGTTCCTCCTTGACCATGGGAGAGGTCTGTTCTTTTATCTGTCCCCATGCAGAAAATCTGTTTTAATATTTTATTCCATTTGACATCTGGAGAAACGTGATGAAAAACACATTGGCTGCTTAAGTGATAATATCTCTGGCAAGCTCCCTGACTTCTCTGTTCAGCATCAAACCACAGGGTATTTTAGATAAAAGAAGCAAACCTACTCATCTTCAGAGGATCAGTGAGAGAAATACTGTCTTTGTTACTCACAAATATACATCAATCTCCTGTCTAAGATTAGGATAACATGTAACTGAGGAGCAAGTGCAGTCCCCAGCCATGAACTGTTGCCCCACACTCAGCATCTGCAGCCAGCTTCAGTGGTATTGGAGCTAAGCAGCACTTGTGCCAGTAAAAGCTAGACTGCAATACTGCTTTTCATTGACTCAGCTGTCAATTATCTCAGCTTTGGAGAAGCTGATAATTGACACAGTGAATTTCAGAGCCATCATGCTTCTCAGGAGGGAAAATAACCTCACAGTGAAGCAACATACTGATGTATGGACATACTTCTGTCCTTAAAGGCTTTGGAAGAGCCACAGCCCTGCCTCTGCTCTTCCCTCTTCCAGCCTTACATGAGACCCCCATGGAACCTCCAGCTTTGGTCCTGGGCGGTCACCGGACAGACATTTCTTTGATGCAAGCAGACAGAGAAGGGGCTTTGTATAGCTGAGCTGTGCTGCTCTTCCTGCCAGTGGTGAAGTATTTCATAGATTACAGTACAACAATTAATTAAATATATACTGCCATTTATTACTGTAGTCTCTCAGACTGTCCATGACAGTAAATGGACACTTCAGTGTCCGTGGGCTGGATAGAAGTTACCTATTTATACCAGGGCTCTCATTTGGTGGATATTAGCTAGGCTCATTTCTGCTTTTTGGCCTGTCTAATGGCCAGATTTTTAATTGTCTATTAGAAATAATTTACTAAGTTGTTGTTTGCTTCCTCCCTCCTTGCAACAAGACACCACACTTTTACACAATCAGCTGTTCACAAGTCACAACTCAAATCAAAACAACACAAAGCCGGTTGACTTCGAAAGCTTAAACACCACCTTCAGGCACTGCCTTTTTTTTCAGCTGACCATTATTGCTCCTTGGAATCAGCTGCTTTGTATCAAGCTATTTCTCATTTAAGCTTTGCCATTAGATGTTGAAGTTTTGACTCCTGTCCTGAAGTCTTTCTCTCCTCCAAAGCACTGGTGGGCCCCTGGAGAATCCTGTGTTAACAGCCACTGTGAGCTCCATGCAGACAAGCTCATCTTTGCTCTTGAAATAAAGTTCAATTGTAAGCCTCTGTCTCCAAAAAGAATAGGCCAGTGACATTTGCTAGGATTGAAGGATCCCAGCCTTTCTCTTACCCCTGTGGAAAACAGGTGTGAGAACCCTTCAATCTGCATGCCAGCTTGGTGCATACTCCGGAGAAAGCTCACCCAAGATCCCTTAACTAGCCCTGGCCAGAGAAAATGATAACAGCAGGCAGATATTAGATTTGTCCCAAAAATGGAGAACAGGAAAAAAAAAAGGATCCTGTAGTCCATATCAAAATTATGTGGAAAATATGCCTGTGCCTGTTGAAGTCTAGTACACATAAACTATTTTTATTCAGTGAGGACAGATTTCAAGTCTTTACAGCTTAAAATGGATTGGTTTAGGGTTGTAGAAATTAGTCTTACAGCTTTACTGCAGACAGCAAGGCAGCTGTTTACCCTGTTAAGACACAAAAGGGCAGGTTCCCCAATACCTTTCTAGTAGGACATGCCCAGGAGTATTTTAGGAAATTCTGAAAGGAAGTGTGCAGTCCATGCGTGGGTGAGAGACTAACAGTTCTCATTAGGTCATAGGATACAACCCAGAACATGTGAGACCTGAATAAATTTGGAGTGATTAGATTACTCATAAAAAAGGAAAACATGACAGGTTGCAACAAGTAGTCTCCTATTCATCTCTCTTTTTTTTTTTTTCACTTTGGAACATACAAACTTGTAATCCCATTACATATGTTGTAAACAAACTGCCAGCGTAATGTTTCAAATGTGTGATTTAGGGACAAATCATTTCACTTTCCCTGTATTCTTCTTTTTTTTCATTTTGTGATGGTGCGACAAGACAGCATTTTTTCTTTGACACTTTCTGAGAAGTTATCACCCAGACTGTAAGCATGTGTGTATAAATAATGGTATATATTTTTGCTGATTTTACTGTATGATTAGATCCAGGAGCATAAGTTTAAGAATAATTCAGCAAACTAAAATCAGTTAACATTCACTGCAGCTTTCTTTTTGCATTATGAAAATTTAAAAAAGACATGTAGGCATTTTTTTCCTCTTTCAGATAGACACTAGCTCTTGGGGGAAACAAAGAATTCTACACTGGAACTTTGGCAGGACCAAGGCATCTGTTAAGGTCAATGCAGCCTGCTTAAGTGCCCTGCTTTCTATGAGGTAGGGCTGAACAAGCTGCTCCCA
>VZTV01027034.1:7835-18124 GCA_013400875.1 Anhinga rufa
TTTCAGCCCACACATTTCTGAGAATTAGAGCTGTAAATCTTTACATTTTTAATCCGGGTAGGCACATATTATACTTCTAAGCAGAATGATGTCACAGGATCAAACAGGACTTTTGATGACATTTTCTTGATAAAACTAGTAATAATTTTCTCTAGAAATTTGTATCAGCTCCACTAGGTAGAAAACTACAAGAATGTTTCATGAACTTCTCAGATGTGCATCTGTGAAACTACCAATAGTGCCTGACAGCTATTTAAATCTTTCTTTGATACTGAATCTTTCCCATGTAGTCTGCAAAACACATGTTCTTCTTCATTCTCTGTTATTCCTAATGATAAGACATATTTGTTTGCACAAGACCACACCGTGACAGGGAAATGCCTCTGAACAGAAGCAGAATACACAGAGTAAGATCCAAGCTTCCTTCAGCAGTTCATGGCACAGATCAGCCTCCCACTGATTATCTCTTTATATATATACACAATGGTTTCATTTTTGACACGATTACTACAAATTATTGCCATTTTAACAGTTCTACAATTAGCTATGCATAATGAACTCGCTTCAAGGAGAGGTTACAGGCTTTAATATTCACTGAGGAGACGATTCTGAAACCACAGTTTCAGAAGTTTTTAACTTGCAGAGTTTAAGATCTTCCACTGCAGGTGAGCCAAGTTTGGAGTTTCAACCCCAGCAGTATTTAACCACACTTGTTCTAAAATAAAACTGTGAATATAACCAAACCCTCTGTTAAAAATTCAGAAGTCCTTTTGAAAGCTTTTCTAAAGTTGTGCTTACAGTACTCCAAACGCTATTTTTCAGCATAACACATAACTGCAGCTTTGTCCTACACAGAAAAAACCAACACTGGATCTGTACAGTTACTATATTGTACTCAGTACATTGGGCCTGACTGCACCATGAACACACAACTGTAAGAATATTAATATTGAGAGGAATGGAAATGTATTAAACAAACACATTCAAAAGACCATTTAAATGACTCACTACCTACTTAAGAGCCACGCACTAACACTTGCATTGCTGAAAATATGACACAAGAAAGTCAAGTAGCTTGTTGATTGCTGGTAGCCTCACCACCCTTTCCCTTCTGCTTTACAATGCTATGTCTTAGCCCGCCATCCAAGTTTTCTGGGCTATGATTTTGGCTTGCAAGGTGCCTGATGAGGGCAGGATTATCAACTCAAAGGGTATGGTGGAGTAAAAAGGAGGGACAAGGATGTCATTCTTGGTGTTTCAGCCGAGGTGGCCCTCAATAGACACACTGCTTCCCCCTGCAAATCTTCCAGAATTTAAAGATTACAGGCTGGACAGTTCAATGTCTTCTTAATGCCAGTCTAGATGACAAATGGTAACTGTCTGCTTCTAACACCTTGATCATAATGCAATGTGATTTAACTAATTGGTTTCTAAGATCTAGTTTTAACACAGTAGTGCTCAACATGTGCAAAAAGAGGTTGAAAACACCTGCTGTGGGGTCTGAACTTGTTTTAGATCACTTAACCTATGTCAAATTCACACTCAAGTTTCTCAAAAGAGTTAGCCTAACATGTGCTGAAAATTACTGCTGAAATCCTACTTCAAGTAAGACAAGCATTATTTATATAGCTTCGTTCTTCTGTGGTGCTCCAAGGCAGAGGATACTATTTCTAGGTCACGGAAGTGACTCCACTTCTGAGAGTCAAAGATTTAAAATATTAATGAAGAACAAGATCTTGCAAGCACTATACTAAGCAAGCACTATGGTCCTTGGTTTCTGTAGCACTCCGGCATGGCAGATTGGAAACTCCAGGACGGCTCCACATTCATATAGGCTGGAATTTGTGTCAAGTTAACTGTGAACCAGTTAACTGTTCTACCACCAGTGCATCACCTTCTAGTGCTATTTCGTGCAGTCCCATGCTACAGTGTGCCACATTTAGTTTTCCATACACAATCATTTTTCACACTGAAAACATATCAAAGCATCATAGAACTAAGTATTTTTTCACGGAGAAGTTTGGCAGCTGGGAAAGGGACAGTTGGAGCTTTTGGCACCAGAAGTGGCAGTTTGTTACTGCTGCAAAAGCACACTGTTTGGATGTTTCTGCTAAAAGAATCTGTAGTGAAACAGCTCATACTGCCATTACATTACCTTTATGTTTTAGAAATAACAGCCAACTGGAAAAAGGCATCTTCAAGATGAAGGAACTCTTGGTCAGCCCAAACTTATGCCCTGGGACATGGGAACAAATCCTCAGGGAAGCTATTTCCAGGAAGGACAGGAAGCAAATGGAAATAACCAGCATAGATTTATCACAGGGAAATCATGTTTGACCAGCCTGATTGCCTTCTGTGATGACTGACTGGCTCTGTGGACAAGGGGAGAGCAGTGGATGTAATTTTCCTTGACTTTACCAAGGCTGTCATCACAATCTCCCATGCAGGACAGGGCTGACACTCAGAGGAACCTCCACAAACACAGAAAATGGGTCAAGAGAAACCACATGAAGTTCAAATGGGGATTTCTACCCCTGGTAAAAAATAACCTCACAAACCAGGACAGGTTGGGCACAGACTACCTGGACAGCAGCTCCAGTGAAAAGGACCTGGGGTTCCTGGTAGGTGACAAAGTTGAACATGAGCCAGTAGAGTGCCCTTGCAGTAACTAAGGCTAGTTGCATTGTGGGATGCATTAGCAAAAGCAGAGGCAGCAGGTCAAGGAAGATTATTATCTCACTTTACTCGGCACCCATGAGGACACACCTGGAATATTGGCCACACTCTACTGGGCCCCCCAGTAGAAGACAAGATATTGAGAAACTGAAGGGATAGAGATTGTTCAGAGAGGGACAATTAGGACTATGGTATGTCTGATATACTAAGACAGGTGAAGAGATGGGCTTGTTTAGGCTAAAGAAAGGGAAATCTAATTTCTGTCTTCCACTACCCAAAGGAAGGGAAGACAGAGCCACCAGACTCTTAGAGATGCACAGAAAAAGGACAAGAGGCAGTGATAAAGAGCTGCAACAAGGGAATTCCCACTGGCTGTAATAGAATAATTCTTCACGAGCAAGTCATGCAGCACCAGGGCAGGGACCAAGTGAGATCTCCATCCTCAAAGACCTCCAGAACTGGATACAGCCGCAGGCAGCCAGATCCCATTTTGAGGCTGGTCCTACTTCGAGCAGGCGATTGGATTAAATGACCTAAATTTTTCCTGTCACTCTGTGACCTGAGAAAAACCAAACCAAACCAAAACTTCTTACTAGATTCTTCTCTTCAGTGCTTTTTACAAAGCCATACCATTTACCTGAAGTTTCTCTGTAAAGTGGTCACTGCTTGGGGTAGTTTTTTCAGCCTTTTCCTTGTCTGAAATCCCCGCCACAGAGCCTGGATTGTACAAGCTGCTTGATGCTGCCTCTGAAATTAATAAAGCAGTTGGTAGAATATTTCCCCTGCATATAAAACCACTTTATAACTGCTTGCATATTTTGAATGATCTCAACATTTGGACAAAACCCATTAGTTTTCAGATGCATGAAAATTCAGTATTTGTAACAGCTTGGGGAATTTAAGGTCCTATAAGACAGTTATTATCATGACACCTGTCCTTGCTCCAGAGGCAGCCAATCTGATCATCTGGATTGATGCTCTCTGTGAGAAACAAATTAATCTACAGCACAAATATAAAATATATATTAGCTGCATTAATCAATGTTAAAAATTTGTTTTTAAAACACCTAAAGCACTTGATATTTCAAATGGCAATTCAATCAAAATACCTACATTAGAGAGGATAGAAAGACAAGTTTGGAGAATTAACAGCAGGAAAAATGTTACATTTGCAGTATGATCAGAAGTAACTGAAATGCAACAAACATGAAAAAAAATTAATTCTATTCCTAAATAGAATTAAAAAAGAAAAACAACCACAACACAACAGAAACCACCCTGCTCTGTTGAAGATGAAAGCAGGTCTCTACAAACATTTCCTTTAAAGTGTTGTGTCCAAGAATCCTGCATGTACCATTTTGGTTAGAAGTTTATAAAACACACATTGTCTCTTTTATTGGGAACACAGACCAGGTGTTCTTACTGAACATTTTCTCTGTATGACTTAATTCTCTGTGAACGCTGCCTAGAATTCAGAGATCTAAATTTGTAATACGGATGTGAGAAAAGCAGATAGTTATTTTTGTTTTGTAGTGTATTTAGCAAAACTAATTTTTTTCCCTGTGGTTCTGTAGAATCCTATGGTGAATCTGCAACAGAAAGTCAATCTCTTGAGTCACAGTCACATAGCTTAATCACTGGACAATTTCGTGATGTCTTCAAAAATGATGGAGGGAAAAAAATTTTAATAAATAGGAAATTTAAAAATCCATTAATATAGTGAAAAAATAACACAAACTTTGAAAAGCTTCACCAAAGTGATAGAGTAAATCCATTCTAAATATATATAAATCATAGGTAACAAGGATTTCACATACAAAAGTCTCACTAAACTTCAGCACCTGTATTTCTCCTTTTCCATTGGACTGTTCCAAGTACAGCAGGTCCAAGAGCTGACCGAGATCCCTGTCAAATCCTTTGCCAGTCCACTGTTTACTTAAAAGCCCTTTTAATCCTAAGAGAGGGAGAGAGAAGCATGTCAGACTACTAAGACGAAATTTTTTCTCTTCAGGATTTCAAACGAAAAATTTTCAAGTCAAAAAATCAAATCTGATTTTATGTGCAAAGGAACACTAGAGCTGAACACCATCAGTCACAGAATCACAGAATGACAGGGGTTGGAAGGGACCTCAAGAGATCATCTTGTCCAACCCCCCTGCGTGAGCAGGCACACCTAGAGCAGGGGGGCACAGGACCGCATCCAGGCAGGGTTTGAATGTCTCCAGGGAAGGAGACTCCACAGCCTCTCTGGGCAGCCTGGGCCACTGCTCTGGCACCCGCACAGCAAAGGAGTTTTTCCTCATGCTTAAGTGGAACCTCCTGTGTTCCAACTTGTGCCCGTTGCCCCTTGTCCTGTCATTGGGCACCACTGAGAAGAGTCCAGCCCCATCCTCCTGACATCCACCCTTCAGATATTTATAAGCATTGATAAGATCCCACCTCAGCCTTCTCTTCTCCAGGCTGAACAAACCCAGGTCTCTCAGTCTTTCCTCATAAGGGAGATGCTCCAGTCCCCTGATCATCCTTGTGGCTCTCCTCTGGACTTGCTCCAGCAACTCCCTGTCCTTCTTGAACTGGGGGGCCCAGAACTGGACACAGCACTCCAAATGCGGCCTCACCAGGGCAGAGCAGAGGGGCAGGATGACCTCCCTCGACCTGCTGGCCACACTCCTTTTAATGCAGCCCAGGATACCATTGGCCTTCTTGGCCCCGAGGGCACAGTGCTGGCTCAGGGTCAGCTTGCTGCCCACCAGCACTCCCAGGTCCTTCTCAGCAGAGCCGCTTTCCAGCAGGTCAGCCCCAGCCTGTACTGGTGCCTGGGGTTGTTCCTCCCCAGGTGCAGGACCTTGCACTTGCTCTTGTTGAATTTCATCAGATTCCCCTCGGCCCAGCTCTCCAGCCTGCCCAGGTCTCGCTGGATGGCAGCACAGCCTTCTGCGAGTCATCTTTGAGTTTCAGTGTAGAATATTATCAATGAATATCTGGTGCTCCAACCATCACAGAGAAGTATTATACAGTGATTTTAATTTTGTATGTTGAAGTCACTATCTATTGAGTCTATATAACTGGCAGTTAAATTGTCAATGTACTTTTGGTGTCTTATCAGTAAGTCATTGTAAGGTACTAAAAGGATGTAAAGCACCACGCAAGTGCTAGGTTTTATTAGCACTGCTTTAATATTTTTTTGTAATAAAGATTATTTATTTATAACTGGAATTTTGTGATGTCTTATCTGTGTAGCATAGTCTAACTGTGACTACATGTGCATCCAATCCCTGAGACAAAACAGCTTTTAGGTTTGCAGTAGCTAAAAAAAAATCACACTCGTGCTCCCCCCATCATGCACACACACTGCCTGTGTGCTGCGCACAGGACACAAGTAGACAGTAACACATGCTTTTTAGCTTTGTATCAGACAAATCCCAGAGCCTGAGAGTTTTGCAGGGAGTTGGAGGGAAAAGGAATGAGGGCAGGAAGTAGACACGTGTTTGGATAGCCTCCTGAAGAACTGCAGGTTCAAATACCTTTTCCATTTTCAAATCATAGTCCATAAGCATATTCACGCACTAGTATATACTTACAGAATCTGGATAAGGAGCACAAAGTCTTTCATGCTAACAGAAATGTCCCCTCTGTTCTATCACATGCACCGTTTTGGAAAGATGATGATGATTAAACATTTCAGGAGAGAAACAGGTGAGACTCCTAATGGAGTCAGTGGGTGCCCTAAGGCTCCCTGAGCTCTGCAAAAGCTGCACAAGGCAGTTCCCTCGCAGAAGTCCTGTGGGTCTGACGCAACCATGTGCCAGTTTCTGTGCAGACGACACAGCCATAGGCACCTTGCAGTGACTATCAGGGAGCCCCTCAAGTGTGCCTCTCAGATGTGTCAACCCATGCAGAGGAAAAGACCAGGCCCTCCTGGAAACCTGATGTAAAGACTGCGCCAGTCTTGGAGATGCGAGGTTGAGGTGATGTCCTCACCTCCGGCAGGCTGCCTTTACTGACAGAAAGCTTACACCGAACTACCTCATCCTGGCAATGGCTCTGAGCCACTGTGAAGCCAAATTACTTCAGTGAGATGGACAGATGGTAGAAATGCTGTAATGCTTTCTGTGTTGCTGCTGTTCCTCAAACTATCTAAAGGATTCCAAAGCCTGAATGAAAACTAACATAAGGACTCTAACTTGAAAAAAAAAAAAAGGAGGAAAAAAAGTGATCTTTTTTTTCTTACTGGAAACAGAAAATGTGTACAGAAGAGAGATGAAGAGTCTTTAAATGATTGTGGCATATTGTGATTTTAGAGTAAAATAAAGCATAATCCTTTGATGGAGACTTGCACCTCTTCAGACAAGCCAGCATACTACAGCTGGGATGATCAGACCATCATAGCAGCTTCACAAGAATCCGCAATGTGATACCAGCCTTAGGAACATTATACTTAATTTCATACCAAAAGGAAGCCCTCCTCTCTCAATTCCACAGGTGAAAGGTGGCAAAGCTGCCCATCCAGTCCAGAAATTATATGGCTGGTACTGCCTAATAAGTAGTCAGCATAAGCATAAGAAAAGGGAATCAAACCTTTTTGTCTAGCGTACCCGCTTCTTACTGTCCTTGTCCCCAGAGGACTGAGGCTGCTCACAAGTAGTTTTGGCCATCAATAACATCCAGAATACAAAAGACCTGGCAAACATCAAAGCCTCTTTCTTAGTCTCCATGGGCATGACAGAGGACAAAGGGGTTTCCTAGAGTTCCCTGCTAAGCTAGAGACATTAAATGGGACACCTCATTAAATAATGAATAACAATAGAACAAATTATATGCATGCTCAGCCTCCTCATCTAAAGGCATCAGGACAAAATGATAAACTCATTTCATGAATTCTTGGAAAGAGTTCATTCCGATCACTTGGATATCAAAAGACAGTCAGCTCCTCACTAAGAGAGCAGCACCTATCAGATCAGCAGACCTGTAACAGACAGGGTCAGAAGCTGGCTTTAAGTAAGTCTTTCATGCTTCTGGATTAGCGAGCCTTAGCACACTGGCAGATGTCTGACACACGGCTCTTACTGTGGCAGTACAGGCACCCTGCTCCTGGGATCTCTCAATATCCAATCTGCACAGGAAAAAAGATGCAGAACATCACATGGAAAGAAGTAAAGCCCATCAGGTTGGAAGCAACAAACAACAGCTTTAAGAGACAAGTTGCCAAATGCAGAGTCCTCAGTACACATGAAGCAAATAAATCTAGGAGACAGAAAGAGGCGTGGCACCTTAAGCTACAATGAAAAAGAACAGAAGAGGAGGAAAAAAACCCCAACACAGCACTGCAGTTTCCATCTGTACTGGATAGTTATTGAACCGAGATGGGAAACCTCCATCTTTGTATTTTTACAGTGAACGTAAGAGGAGGCTGAGTGATTAGTCCCATGCATGTTTACAAACCTTTGTAGCGAGCTGTGAGTAACTTCACAAGCTGCTTGTAAAATTTTGCCACCAACAATAGCAGTTTTGTAGCAGCATTTCCTATGACAGGATTGGTGGTAGATGAAAGCTTGTAAACAAGTTCATCCAAAACAGAGTGAAGGGTCTCGTCATCAACCTGAAGCAAGACAGAACTTTAAAAAAAAGAAAGAAAAAAAAAAAAAAAGGTGGGGGGAAACAGAAGTGAGATGTTAATTACAAACTATGAGCTTTTTAACAGTGACTTATTTTTAGATATGTCAGGCATTCAGCAAGCCAACATATCCGGCTAGCTGGACCAGCAATCTGATCCAGGCAGTGCTACTCTTTCAATCAACTGATTCCCGTTCCCTCAATTTAACAAAACAAAGAAAACAGCTATTTTTTCTATTTCTACGACAAAGACTAGGGAAACACCACCCCCCCCCCAACATTCTTGTATGTGAAAAAGTTCTAGTTTACTAAGCAGTAATGAACTGAGTTTTAAATTTAAAATTCAGAAAAATCAATGATATAAAAAACAACTAACCTATCAACTCTCAAAATGTTGTGTAAAACAGACATAATTATATTTGCTGTTTCAACATCATCTGTTATTAACAGCTGCAGGAAGTGATCATTTTGCAGTACTGCAAAAAAAACCAAAAACAAGCAAAAAAGAAATCACACAATCAGAACCAGACTTGAAAATGCTATAACACAAATAAACTTCATTATGGAACATAAGCCACAATAAGTAAAACCAGATACTGTTTCTGGAACAAACTCCCTCTTTTATTATTTTTACACTGAAACTTACTGGAATAAGTAAACTACTTCAACATCCAAAAAACATGTTGAGCCCTGTTTTTCTGCCTTTGGACATCCCTCAGGCACTGGTGTTGCAATGGAATAAAAGCTTTAAATCCTTTTATGTTACATTAGTACCTGTTTCTTATTACAACAGTGGAATTATCACTGGGGCAACAATATCCGGAAAAGATAAGGACTTCAACCTTGACAGTTCATTATGCCAGGTTTATTTAATGCACGTCCACTGATGTCATTAAAGCACCAACTTTTTTATTCCAGTGTGTCACTGCCTACATATTTAGTAATTTCTCTGGCCACGTATATGCTTTTAGTTACGCATCTCATGATCCTTAGGTTTTTGTTCTACATGAGAAACAAAACCACATTCTGCTTTTTAAAATCACTGTAATTAACACTGGTTTAATTGAAAACTTATTTTGGTCAGAGGTGTATAGTGAAGTTTTTGAGATATTTGTAAAATTTTCCAACATGGCAACAACTTCAGAAATCTGTTTTCAAGTTTATCCACTTTCCAGGGCTGGCAATATACTCTGGTCAAATTTCTGCATATGCTAATAACACACAGGTAAGAACAACTGTATCTAATCAGAAAAAAAAACCAACCTGATTTTTTTAAAGATATAGAATTACAAAGGGAAATTACAGGAAAGCACTTTTAATGTTTGTCTTTGAAAGACTAGAAGGGGAACTCTTTAGCATTTCCCTTCAGTGGATCTTTTCCATTTTAGATATTGCTGTTTCTGTTGAGTGGACTACTTTAAGAGATTGATTTAACATCTGCTCCAATTTAGAAAACTAGGTGGAGGTCAGCTTAAGAGTGATTCTTGATACCTGTACTTGCCACAAATCAATTTTCAGGTGTTTCATGGGTTTACTTTTCCCTTACCGCAGCCTGCTAGTTGAATATGCCCACCGAACAGCCAGCAGATGGCATCAGTTACTGTTTGGAACCAGCGTAAAAAATCTTGTTTTTCTTCATCCTAAACAAAAGAGAAGTAGGTAAAAGCATGTGTAGGTATCTTCACTGAAGACTTCAGCTTGATTTAGTGGGAAGGTTTGTGTGCTTCAGGGATTTGGAGGCCAAAACTTCATCAAATTCCCAAATGACGTTGGTGAAACTGTAGGAACCAGTCAAAAAAAATAAGTCAAAAGTCCTTCAAGGCCAGGGATCAATCAAGAAAATCTAAACATACTTAAAAAAGCATCCATTCCTGAAAACATCATAACAGGGAGAGAGAAGTCTTGTTTACCCCTTTAAAAATATTTGATAGCATAGGAGGGCTAAGACGACAAAAAATAGCTCAGTACAAATGCATCATGGATTTAATCCACAAAGGGGG